>JAVYIG010012666.1:0-52104 GCA_035222895.1 Strongylocentrotus droebachiensis
CGGCTTTCGATTTGTAGGGTTTATCTTGTTACTCTTAAAGAGTTTGCCAGGGTATGTGATAATAAATCAATTGACGGCAAATAACCAGGTAATGAGGAGAAAATTGACCTGTTTATAACTATTACCCAAACTGGGGGTTTAAAATCCATGTTTAAAAGGAATCTAGAGTATACAAGGGCACCGTGTTGTGATACATTCTGGTTCATTCATTTGAATCTCAATCTAAGGGTTGAGGGTTTGAATCCCAGCCTGGCTCTAACTTCCTTTGGCAAGACATTAATCCACATTTGCCACTCTCCACCCAGGTGTAAAATGTTCACCTGATATGCCAGAATGGTACACCTTTGGCCACTCGACTATGACTGGGGTAATATTGTTGGAGTGTCCGGAGTGCCATAAGAAGGCAATATTATCGTGACTAAAATATAGTCCAAGGTACATATCATTACCCCAGTCATCAGATTCAATCACCCGCAATGTGCACCATCTCCACTCCCTGGGGAGTATTCCTACCATATGATCACCGTGAGGGCATATAGCAATTATTATCAAAAAGGCTTTCGTCATCCTACCGGGTCCCTGTTTCTCTCCTGGGTATGGAGTGGCAAATGTAGATTAATGCCTTGCCAAAGGACATTGGTGATGTGTCAGGGATTGACCCACGACCTTTGCATTTCAAGTCAAGTGCTCAACCCACTCGACCACGTTACCTCTACATATATCATCCTAGTCACACTTACAAGACCCGAAAAAAGAGAACAAGCCAAAACTTACATTACTCCCAATGGCTAAGAATTGGTCGAATTTGAGACAGTGAGGAGTTGGTTCGGCAAAGAGACTGAACTAATGGATAGGATTAGCTTCAAAATAATCTTTTCCAATAGTTTACTGTCTAATCAGAGTTCTAATATAGGGCTACAAACTCAATACAATCAGTAGCTGTAATAAAATATATGATGCAGTTAATAACGTATCACACAAAACTACTTTAGTGCTGGTTTCATTTGTCATTTTGAATTAAATTTCGTTAATTTTTGTTGTTAATTAAACACTGAAGTGAAGCCCCCAATTAAGAGCGCATAAACTGTTGGATATTGGTGATATGGAAGACATCATTATTAAAGATTATGTGATGTAAATCAATCTATTCAGTTGATCCACGTCTCTGGAACTCCCTCCTCCTGTTCTTCGCAACAGAGACAAGCTAGATGGCTTTAGAGCAGGCCTCAAAACCCATTAAAAAAAAAGCAATTGTGTAGTCCATAACTATTGGAGGAGCAGGCGCCTTTGAATGTTTGAAACAGATAAATGGCGCCATACAATTGCTGTGGATCATCATCATCATGCGTTAATACCTTTAACTATTACGTGTTAGCTATCACAAAATTCTTGGAAATCTATCAATTTAAATATGTGCTTACACTATCTTAGATACCCCATATGATGCTTTCTTGAGATAGCGTATGTTTATATCATTAAATTTGTATTTGAACTTTGAGACACTAAAAAAGTCCATACGTAATAGATTCATAATTATCTATCATTAAAACTTTTTGAGTAAGGGGCGTTATTTTTATTAATAGATTATATAGGCCTATAGAAATATTATCATTGTATGTTTTGCCTGTATAAAAGGCCACATTACATAGCAATAGTATCAATACAAAAGATACTTGCCTATGGTTTTAAAATAGTAGTCTAAGGGCCACATGGGGCCCATCAGAAGTTTTTATGCGGTCTGCCAAAATATCAAAGTAAAAAAATAATCCAAAAAATGACAAAATTATATTAAAAAATTAGTGACATAGTACATTATCATAAACTACTGATAGACCAAATGTCTTAGCAGTCCTAAGGTCAATACCAATTATATCTATCGATGCAATGATATCTATATTTACTATATCTATGTTTATTATGTTATGTAATGTTGTTGGTTAAATGTGAGCAAAGCGAATTTCAATTGGACAATTAAAATGAAAATGAAATTAAAAAATGAAATAATGGTAATAAATAATAATAGCTACAGATATATTGCCCACATTTCCATCCCAAGGGATGCTCAAGGCGCATATAAAGAAGTATTATCATCTTTGCTTTAGCCCAGCTGCCATATGGCGCTAAAAACATTCAAGGATAAAATTCTGACAAGGTATCCATTTAATACACCTGGGTTGAGGGTAGAAAATATAGACTATTGTCTTGCCAAAGGACATTGGTGCTATGGCGGGACTTGAACCGCTAACCTCGTGATCCACTGTCTAGTGACGTAACCACTAGACCATGACAAGTCTACAACATGTTCAACTTTTGGACATACGGTACAGCCTTTTCACACACAGCTAAAATTCATCGTATCTACAGATGATTAGTATAAACGTGTTTAACTCAACAGTTTTAAACATGTTTATAGAAAATTTTCCCTGTGTGAACATCGTTTATACGATGTTGGGATAGATACAAAGTCGCGATTTATACGCCCCTAAAAGCAGGCTGCAGATACGAAGTTCGTATCTAGAGAGCTTGACATTTTGTGTGTGAACGGTTTTTCGTGTTTCAAAGTGATTAAACTGGATGGAGCGAGCGCTCTGTTTGATATGACCTGACCTTCAATGCGCAATGGCACTACTGCGCATTTTAAGAGCAGTAGTTAATCACGAAACGATTAATGATCGCAACGAAATTTCTGTGTGTGAATGATGTCGTATGTACAGGTGATTAGTTTAAAGCCCTTTAAACTAATCATGTTTATAGAATTTTAGCTGTGTGTGAAAAGGCTGTAAGACGAGAGAAAAAAACTTGTTTAGTTGAATTCTGGTGTGTTACGGTATAAAAGGAGGTCAGACCTAATTAACTCTACAATAAATCTATGCCATGTTTAAACAATATGTCAACATTAATGTCTACATTTTGATATCTCATATTCTTTTAATCTGCATGAGGCAATGTTAATATTTGTACGGACTGATATCTTATCTGAAAGACGTGTGAAGTCATACAATGTAATAACTTGCAGTCATGACACAGTAATTGACATTGTTTATGATTACAGACACATTAATGTTGTCTGGTCCTGCATTGGCCTAGTTATATTGGCACTTACAGTTTATTGACGGTGTTGTATTAATCAATATCAAATTTGAATTAAATGGGTGCCTGGCAGGAATTAATTACTTGACATGCTAGAGCTAGCAGCCGTAATGGCAGCCAGGCTAATACCGGGGTAATAATTGTGGAGGGCCAGCTGTGTCAAGTCTGACAAACATATGAGCGCCATACAAAAACCCACTATTATTATTCTTATTGTCATTCATATTATTTATGATTATTATCATTATGATTATTACATTTATGATGTTTATTTTCATCATTAATGATGTCAACCCATTCAACAATGTTACAAGGGTTTACACAGTGACAATCTCAAAACTTTGATGTGTACAAAGTGAGGTCTTTAATTTTCACCCATAGGGAGAAAACTAAAAAGTTTTTTAATCTGAGATTATACCCATATTTTCATAAACATATGTGCTTTTCACCCCTGCATTTTGCTTAGCCCTGCACTATGTGCCTTACCCAGGCTAAGGAAATCCATACTGTTCTTACTCCTAATATTGAACGCCGGGCTATACCTCTGACTGGACTAGGCGTTTCCTTTGCAGTCTTTCTCAGCCCTGGACTATTTTGACTCCGCATTTCAAGAGATAGCACCACGATTGTGTTGCTAACCCTACTTTTTTCCAGTACCAAATAATCCCATACTGGTGGTGGGGCTAGCCCACTTCGGTAGAACCCGTGTGCGAAAATGAAGTGGGCTAAGCTTAGCCCTGTTCTATCGGTGGAGTATAGTAAAGGGCTAAGGACAATTTTGTCAAAGTGAAAAACAGTCGTTTTGTAGTCACCTCATCCTTTTTTTATAAATGCATAAAAGGAGATGAAATAAACTATGGGGTGGGGGTTGGAAGATATTTTGGTGGAATATGTATGGGTGTGCTGGATGGGTGAAACAGAATAAAAAGGGATAATGGATCTGAATAGAATGAAAGGAAGAATTGATTTTAGAGAGAGACAATGATAGACATAGAACAGTTAATGATGAAATGGTAAGAGATAAGAGGGAAAGTGAGATTGAGGGTGAGAGAAAGAGAGGGTGAGAGAAAGAGAGGGACAGAAAGAGAGGGTGTGGGGTGTGGGGGGAGGGTGAGGAGAGAGAAAGGAAGGAAGGGGAAGAGATAGAGAGAGAGAGAGAGAGAGAGAGAGAGAGAGAGAGAGAGGAGAAATAGAGACAGGAAAGGATAACAGACTCAAATGGATGAGAAAACAAAAGTTACAAATAATGGACAGGGTCTTCATGTTAATTCCCCCAAAAGTTTTTACAGGTTCTTCAAAAGTCCCTCCCCCCACACACAAAATCACCCTAAATTTCCCATCGGTGTATAAGCACACAAAATCACTTAATAATTCGTACAATTGCCAAATATTCAATTTTTGAAAATTCGAAAAACAGAGTAATGAGTAATCATACTCATGAATCATCATGCATAAAGACAGAAGAAGTTAACATAATAAATTTAAACCAAAACAAGAAGGGAGAAGAGGAGATAAACATAACAAAATGGATTAAAGGAATGCTGTGACGGTGATGATAACAAATTCATTGAAATGAAATATTGACTTCTGTCTTTTCATGCATTTGACATCAAAATACAAGATGGTTGTATCGCAGGTACAGTGCACTTTCTCTTCTATGCAACTATTGATTTCTCTTTCTTCAATTGATGACCAGAGTTTAAAAGATCCTGCCTTTCCATTCTCTGCCCCCTCTTTTATCCGATAAAATTGGAGGGTTTAAAAACACGGGTAATGTATTGGGGAAAACAGAGAAAGGCAACTTTTGAGGTAGTCTGATAAACTGAGCACTTTAGAGCTGGCAACTTGAATTCTAGTACTTTGAAAAAACAAATGGAGCTCTGGGCCCCTGAAGTGTTCAGCAATATATGTCCAATAATTTCAGCCTTATACTAAATTTCTTGTGTATAACTTTATATAATATACAATATTTCCTACATGTCATGTATTGAATGTATTTCTTGTATTTCCTATGTATTTCATGTTATTTGTTGTTCTACAGGTCGTTCATGTAAAGCAGTACTCGTGCTGAATGTAAGTACCCTGTATTTTAAATAAACCATAGTTAATTTACAAATAATTAAAAAAAAAGAAAACTAATGAATGAATAAATAACTAAAGACAAAATTAAATAGATAAATATATAGATAAATAAAAGAATAAATAACTATAAAAATAAATAAACAACAAATAAACAGCGTATTCCAGTACGAATGTTAATACAATCTTTGGTGAATGTCAGTATCGCTCTGTGCCAACAATGGCAAACTGCATGTTAAATTGATTTTAACCAAATTTGAAAAGTTTGTGAGGTTTCATATATCTGAATTGTTGTTAACCAGCAATAACAATATTTCATCAAGTTTCCTATTACAGAAGTCATCTATATATGCTTTTTTAAACAATCGGTATGAATTTCATTTGGTTCGGTGACAATCACATAGCAATTGTACACATCCTAACTGAGGTTTCGATGAATTGGGGTAAGGGAGGAAAGGGGAAAGAGAGAACGTGAGAAAATGAGAGAGAGAGATACATAGTGGGAGAGATAGAGAAAATGGAGAAGGATAAAATGAGAAGCATGACAAGAAAAAGAAAGGAGAGGGAAAAGAAGAATGGAAAGAGAGCGAAAGTGAGACAGAAAGATAGATATATATGAGAGGAAACACGGAAGGGGAAAAAAAAGAATAGATAGATGTATTTTGGGAAGAGAAATTGACATCGAGAGTGATAGAGAGAGAGAGAGAGAGAGAGAGAGGAAGTGAGACTAGGTCGTTGTATAAGTATTGATTTGAAGGATGTGCGGAGCTTCTTAGAGTAAACTAACAAGCAATAGAAAGTATGTCTTGAGATCACCATCGTGCCAAAGGAATTCCTCAACTATTGTTAGCCATTGACATGCATTTTCCTTTAAAAAGAAGACATTTACAATTACATCAGCCAGTATAATACAAAGAATAGTGAAAGAAATAGATAGGGAGAGAGAAAAAAAGAAGAGAGAGAGAGAGAGAGATGGTCACCAATGAAGTATGACAAACAGCACCCGAAAAGATGAAGAAGAAAGAGAAGGAGAAGGGGAAGAAGTACTAGAAGGAGAAGAAGAAGAAGAGGAAGAAGAGAAAGAAGAAGAAGGAGGAGGAGGAGGAAGAGAAGAAGAAGAAGAAATAGAGAGAGAAATGGTAGGGAGATATACAGAGGAGGGAGGGGAGGGGAGAGAAAGAGGGGGAGGGGAAGTGGGGGGGGGGGAAGCCATCAATCGAGTACATCAGACTCTGACCAAAAGAGAGAGAGGGGAAGGGGCAAAAAGGGGGAAGGGGCAAAAAGGGGGAAGGGGCAAAAAGGGAGAGGGGGCAGCCACCACCCTATTACATCAGACCCCCTTCCCCTATCTTGAAAAATACAACTGTACAAATTGTTCTCTTTCTTACACATTAAAATTGTTCTCTTTCTGACACATTAATCCAGTTCTAATAGCTATGCAACAGTGGAAGTAATGTTTGTTTATATCTGTTGCGAAACTTCCCAAGGAAACATCAAGGGAAGACGAAAAAAGGGGCCAATGTGCGAGAGAGCGAGAGAGATAGAGAGAGAGAGAGAGAGAGAGAGAGAGAGTAGAAAGTGTTCAAAACTTTGGCTAGTTATTATGAGGGGAGCAAAGCACTTCTCACTGCCACTACAATGGGACAAAAGAACGAGGAGATTAGAGTATGACAAGCCTTTGGAAGAAGTGAAGAGCTTCCGATATTGATGGGAAACCTTGTAACATGTAGTCCACTTGAGTGTCAGAATGGGAAGAGAGGCAGTGAAGGGAGTGAGGGAGAGAGAGATTATTGGGGAGGGGGGGGGGGGGTGACAGAGAGAGAAATAGAGAGAGAATAGGGGGAAGAGAAAGACACAGATAAGGAGAGGAGAGTAAGAAAGAGAGGGGGGATAGGGGGGGGGGGTGAGAGATAGACAGGAGAACGGGAAATAAAGGAAGGGAAAGAGTTGGGAGGCGGGTGAGAGGTGGGGGGGGGGGGGGAGAGAGAAGAGAGAGAGGGAGAGAGATAGAGAGAGAAACGAGAGAGAGAGAATTAGAGAGGGAAAGGGAAAGAAAGAGAGAGACAGAGAGAGAGAGAGAGAGAGAGAGAGAAGAGGGGCTGGCTAGGAGTTGAAGATTGTAGAAAGGAGATTACAAGACCTTCAACTATGGTTGACTTCATCGATCCTCCAGTTCTTACAAAAAAGATTGGAACAAGGAGGGGGGGGGGGGGGGGTATAGTGAAGGGGATCTGATAGGGTGAGAAAAAAAAGAAAATATAGTCTCAAGAAAACAACAGAAACAAGACTTTTGATGTTGACCAATAGACTGAAGAAAAGCCCAAATAGCACAGTGGCATAACAGGTAGGATAGGGAGAGAAATGCGAGAGTAATAGTATACATGCAAAAATTAATATAACTTTTTGAATAGAAAACATGCTAAATAAACAAAAATATTTGAATTCTCACCTCTCAACCCTTTCCAATATTGTATTTTATGAAAAATTAAGAAGCCAAATGTGTAGATGAGTGGAGATGAGATGTTAGTCTTGAAACACAGACTCTTATTTGAAACTTGCATACAAAAATTGGTTTAAAATATAGAAAAAGCCTTACAAATATCTAAAATGACTTTCTTAAAAATGAAAAAAAAAACATTCAGGAGAGGAGCCAATGTACAAGAACTATAAATTGCTTGTTTAGTTCCTGGACAGATTGTATCCTCTGATATACATAAAAATGTCAAACATTCGTGCTTGTATCAAATCGAAAGAATGCATGTCCGAGAAAAACAAGGAAAAGTGAGACAAGCTAAGCGAGACGGTGAAGGAGAAGGCGAAGAGGTTTCTCGAAGGACGGATCGACGGGGAGATAAATGAAGTGAGGTTGAATTATTAATGAAGTAGAGCCAAAAATCAATGGGCTCTTCGGCGAGAACAGAGATGTATAGATGGCCCCCCTTACATTAAGTACATGCCTAGGAAAAATAGGAATGGAAAATAGAAGATTTACGTTGGTATGACTGAATAGGGAAAGAAGAATATATTCAACACCATCCTCCCCATTTTTTTTCTAAGAATTGTCAAACCTGCCTTAGTGGCCACCTCTTTATAAAGGTCACCTGTCTATAGTGGACACCCAGATTGGTTCACTGAAGAAGGAAAATGTGTATTGTACAACCTGTTTGTAAAGGACACCTGTCTATACAGTGGCCCCTTTTGGTTTTTCTCCCTTGGGTGGCCTTTAATAGAAAACTTTGACTGGATATAATCGGGAGGTATTGAAACATTGTTTCCACGGCAACAGTTTCCTCATCCTTATCCTCATTCTATATTCTGGACAGTCTGTATTAATCACCACGGATAAACTTTATAAATCTATGTGGTTATTGAAATGTTGACATTTGCACTCAATTATCTTTTTAACACCTTAATTATTAGTTTTGTTTGAAAATATGTAGCGCTCTGGCATATCAGTACCCATTTAACATCTGGGTGGAGAGTGGCAAAAGTGGATTAATGTCTTGCCAAAGGAAGCCAGTGCCAGGGTGGGATTTGAACCCTCAACCCTTGGATTGAGAGTCAAGTGAGGACCCACTACTATATCATGACAACTCCTTCTGTATACAAAAATCCAATCTCCTTCTCGGTTAAAGGCATGGTTTAACAATATTATATCTGAAATGCATGGCCCTACGTTTTATCATTGTCTGTGATATGGTGTAATATTGAAGCCCTTAAAAAAAATTGTGCTTCAAATAAAGTTAAAATCTTTGAGTGACCGGTTTTACCATACTCATAATCCCCAATAGACTGTAGTGTTATAAAGACTGTTAGGAATACGGTTTTTGAAATTTCAATTCCACAATCATAAATATCTTGATAATCAGACAGACGATCGGCTTGTAAAAGTCATGGGATCCCTGACTGGCCTTAAGGTTTATATTTATGATTGCAGCATGAGCTAAATCCAGGATTTTGTTTAGAATCTGAGGCAAAGATACCCAACCCCTTTAATCAATAACGTTAGCTGTCAGAGTCAGGACGACATCGATCGATCCCGCAACTTGGTCTCCAGTGAACTCTAGGCTACCTTAGGTCATTCGAGTGAAGGAGATGGTCGATGAATTAGTGACAGATTAAGACCAGATTAATTAATCTATAACAGCATTCTTGTCCATTAGACTGAAACGCTTTTAGGGACAGGCTTCAACTTTTTGCCAGCTGTTCACTTACCCATGCCTTGTTGTGAAGGAAAGGGGTGATGAATTCTATCTTTCTCTCTTCTTTCTTTTTGCCTTCTTCTGTTTTTCCCCATTTTTCCCTCTATTTGTTTAATCTCCTTCCCCAAATTCATAATTTCTTTATTGTTACATATTTTTAAATTTATTGATTTTGTTTTTAAGATGTATTGTAAAACATCCTCTGAGGAACTTTTAATATAACAAGGTCTGCTTCTATTAAGTTCCTCTTTTCTTGCACCAATTCTATTATATTTGTCTTGTTACATTGTATATTCTTTTGTAATATACTTATATTAAATTACAAATAACTTTGCAATTACATTGTATTATGCTTTCCATGAGAATTGAATAAATTGAATTAGTTGCAGATTAAGAGCACTCCACAATTGCACTGCAGCCAATTTCCTAAACTAAGCAAGTTCCTAACTAGACCGTCGACTGAATACTTTAACTAACCCTAACCTTAAACCAAATCACAACCCTGGTCTTATATCTTACCCTAGACCAAACATTTGAAGTAGCCTTAATATAACAAGTAGAACAACCGAAAATAGAAACGTACCCTAAAAGTAAACTAAAACCCAATTATAACCCTAATTCTAATGTAAAACCTAATTATAACCCTTACCCTAACCTAACACCCAATCAGAATCCTAACCGATAACCAAATCATAACCCTAACCTATTAAACCTAAAATCAAATCTTAACCTTAACCGCAACTATAAACTTACCCTGAACCAAATCAAAACACTACCCTAATCCTAATCCAACACCCAATCATAACCCTAAACCTCACACTACATCTAACCTATAAACCTAACCTGAGATAAACCAAATCATTAACCTAACCCTAACATAACACCTAAGACCCAATCACAACCCTAACATTAATCCTAATCCAACATCCAAACATAACCCAAACCTTAAACCTTACCCTAAACCTCACACTACATCTAATCGATAAACCTAACCCAAGATAAAAGCAAATCATCAACCTAACCCTAACATAACACCTAAGACCCAATCACGACTCTAACCTTAATCCTAATCCAATCATAACCCTAACTTTAAAACTTACCCTTAACCTCAAACTACATCTACTTGATAAACCTAACCTAAGATAAAACCGAATCATTAACCTAACCCTAACATAACACCTAAGACCCGATCACAACCCTAACATTAATCCTAATCCAACATCCAATCATAACCCAAACCTTAAACCATACCCTAAACCTCAAACATCTAATCGATAAACCTAACCCAAGATTAAAACAAATCATTAACCTTACCCTAACATAAACCTAAGACCCGATCACAACCCTAACCCTAACACTATCTCTTTAATCATGAAAGGTCATACTGAGGTGAGGCTAAAGCAGTAAATGTCACCAGAACACTCGTAGGATTGCCCTTCCAGCCCATGATTTGAACCTTGTTATTGAACACTGAACCACTCGACCATGGCAGCTCATCTAGGGTTCATCTCTTTCCCCCAAATTAAATTGATGATGAATGTTGTTATTGAAAATTGTCTAGTTTGTGGTGAAGCCTCAATGCTAAAGAAGCAATTTCGCGTGGAATCTATCAAAGAACAATGACCAAAATTACAATGATAGATTTAGAGTGAACTTGAAACAGGTTATTGCCTTTTTGAGACTCGGGTCTGTCACAGAGTTAGTAGATTTAATAGGAAAAACACAAAAGCAGCCCCTTAACTATTGGATGCAATCAAAGTCTAGGCTCCATTGCCTCTCTCCCTAAATGATAGGCCTATGTTATATATCATGATTCTATTACATAACATTTTGTAGAAGTCTTCAGAGGGTAAAGCACTCTGAACCCTCTTTGACTTGTACTTCATTGTTATTAACCCACTGCTTTAAAGGTACTATGTCCCATTTGCAGGCCCCAAAAATGAAAAAGTTAAATTCCAACTGCATTTGAAAGATAATACTAATTTAGAACTTCCCTAAAAAAGGTGGGGCTTGAAAATGTCTTCAAGTGGGAAAATAACGACTATTAGTTGTCAAATCGACTTTAGGGCTATAGAGCCCAAAAGTAATAGTCTTGATTTTCAGACAATTGTACCGAATGTTCATACGTTTTATGCTGCGCAAAGATTCAATCAGTTTAATCTTGGCTATCACAAGAAGTGGGTTATTGATGTAGACAAATGCTCATGTACCCTTTACAACTCTTTTCATGTATGTTATTACCAAAGAAGAAAAAAAGCCAGTCAGTCACTCAATAGTGTCTGACAGTGAAGTCTAGCAAGTAAACAGGTTTCTCTTGCATAATTTGAATATGAGGACACTGCTAACGTTTAAATTTCACAGATAGGACATACATGACATATTCATAATTCCTGAAAAGTTCTACAGCATTTGAGGTTGGCTGCAAAAGGGACATAGTACCTTTAAACCCATGTGATATAATATAATTTGGTAGTCTGGAGGTTAATAGAATTCTTATTATACTTCATCTTTTTATTTGCATAAGTTAAGAATTATATTTCAAACAATGATGATAATTTTAGAATAATGAAGTGTTCTAGGCGGGCATTTTAAACCATTCTCAAAAGTACATTACAACACACAAGAAACTGTTGAGATTTCAGTCCTTTACATTACCTCGTCTTTGCCTGACATAGCAACAGATGAACTCCAACAAGGTGGTCAATGAACTAGAGTACAATGTATCTAGTCTGCAGGTGCAACAAACACGTGTTTGCATAGCTCAAAATGGAAGGTCAGAAAAGTCATTGCTGTTCCCTCTTTGCCCCACATAGCAGCAAATGCGCAATTTGTCAAAGTGGTCAATGGGGAAGAATACCATTTATAGATATATCTCATTTGCAGGTGAAACAAACCCTTGTTTATGACAGCTTAAAATGAAGAGTTCTGAATGATCTAGGCTGTAGACTACATTTTAATAGGACCTAACTCGTACCTATGCCTCACTCTCAAGCCGATGTAGGCTTGGGGCAAGTCAGCGTTCTATTGATAAAAGTGAAGAAATGTGCTTACAAACCAAAATTCTAATCGCAGTTTAAACAAAATGTTAAAGGTAATACAAAGTTTTGGGAAATTTTGAAAATTGGGTGGATAATGATTCTTTACAATTTTGATATATTTGGATGCCCCTGTGGAGGTATTATAAGCACCAGAAAATTTCGCCCCTAAAAACACTTCTACTTTCGAGAAAAATTGAATATAAAAATTTACTGGTGCTCCCGGTAAATTTCGATAAATTACAAATAGCGCCTACGGCCATACAATGGTAGCTGCGACCATGAAAATCTCAGAATATGTAGTTGTGATATAGAATTTCCAAACGGGAAAAGCTAATCGGTCGATTTTAGTCAAGAAACATTGTTTTATAGCTTAATTAATATCTCGACCTTGAGAGGGAGCTATACAACATAAATAATTTATTATTTACAATTTCATAACTTTAGACTCGATTTCAACCGCGACAACGATCACCCAATATTGTAAGACTGCATATGCTTCCAATATATTCATTTGAACCAAATTCATGACCCCATACCAAAACTTTGTATTACCTTTATTAAGGCTTTTTTTTTTAGCTCAATATGCCATTTTTTGTAATGTTATCAAATTTATGCATATCCTTCATGAAGTGCTCAGATACAAATGATTTCATTCAACTGTTACCCATAAATGTAACTCAATAAATGTATCTCAATAGTCAGAACTCAAATTGCATACGTTAATTGTTGCTAGGTAGGACAAACTTTATGGCTTGCCCTACCAAACATGAAATTTGCATTCTGCCTATTAAAATGCAATTATTTATAAGATGCTACTTGTCATGTTTAGACTATGAAGGCATTTGAAGAGCCATGCTTTTCAGAGAACATTTTTTCTCTGATGTTCTTCCACACTTGCATAATAACAATGATAATGCTCACAACTCATTTTTCACCTCTTCCCAGAACTCTTCAAGTATAAATTTGGTTACGGTACGTACGTTACGAAAATGGCCTATACATCAAGACTTTTGTTAGCTTTTAAAACAGGGTCTGCGCTTAGAGACAAGATGATCTTGTGGTTTTTAAAGGAAAATGCATACTGTCACTTCATTAACCTGGGTTGAAAAGCGAGGAATGTTTGGCCGAGAAACCACAGATAATAGAACAATCCTCTGACCAAGGCTAATCAATATCATACAATCTGCAATGGAACCAGTCTACCATAACAAACCTTTTATGGGAAGCGGACAATGGGCATGACCTTCGCAACGTATCTGTGCTCCTGCGCTGATCCTTCGGTCACCACATTATGTAATAAGCTTGGTCATTAATGTATTCACATTTAAGGTTATTTAACTTTCGAGAGCCCTAGATGATAGAGTTTGAAATTGATCTGTTATGTATATAGATGAATAAAGCATGTATATAGACCATCCTCATGGATATGATCCACTTTGAGTAGATTAGCTGTCGCTATGTCAGATGTCTCTCTGTCAACCTTTCTGATCATCATTATCACTCTCTTAAGAAGTATGCATTAGATTTGAATAGTGCAGAAGTCTACTGACCTTACATATAATCTTAGTTCCTTAAGCTCAAAAAGCAAAGTACTTTCTTGCATGAGGTTTGGGGGCAGTGGCGTAGCCAGGATTTTTCCAGGGGGGGGGGGGGGGGGAGATGCATAAGATTTTAGTGGTCTATGTCACAACAAATAGTGAATAGGCCTATTGCAAATGAGTATAGCAAACAAGCAAACAACTATAGAAATGTGACATTCGGAAGCACTAAAGAAGTTTTACACAGCACCAAATTTCATACTCATTTTTTTTTTTTTTTTGGGGGGGTGGGTACTTTTTAAAAATGATGTGAGGGGTTACTAAGCCCTTGTGTGAGTGCATGAGGGCACCACTACTATAAGCATTATTTGTTCATTGTGAATCCAGATCTACATGAGTCTGTGCTGAGAAGACTATGAGCTAGCCTTGTGAAGTCACTCAAGAAATGGTCTATCAGAAAATGCTCTGGTTGAGTATCTTATTTGTCGATACGTAAAACTGTCACTTGTGGTCACTAGAGCTGAACTGGGTGACTTCAAAAGGTTAAGATCATTTCTTTTAATGACACATGTTTTTAAAATATTTTAACGGAACTTGATGATTACATCTTTATGAAAACAGTAATGTGCACGAATGCAAAAAAATATTCTTTTTAATGTAGCATGCTCTATGTGCATTAACTGAAGACACACACTACAGATGCAGTATTGTGTAAAAAGATGAGGTGCACAATTGAAGAATAAAACCCACTTTATTAAAAGGAGCAGAATTTTATTTGTTGTACCAATAGGTAAGATATGCCATTTGTTTTCAAGGGGGAGGGGTGCACAGGTTAGGTGTGCCCCTAAATTCACCACTGTATTATGAAGCATATGTTTAATACTCACTTATAGGAAAGTTTAAAATTATTATTTAAAATCAAACTTTCAAATTATGATTTTATGAACTTATTATGTCATATCTGGATTGTTTGGAAAGCTCCCATGCATCACACATGCTTTATATAACAAGTTCTTTCAAATGAGAACACATTTTAAAGAATGCCCATCATGAATATATTTTTTGGATTCTGTGTCTTGACTGATACAATGGCTAACCCTTTAACATCAGAAATTTCAAGATGATCCCTTATTAAATGGTCAGAGGGAGGGAGGGAGAGAGAGAGAGAGAGAGAGAGAGAGAGAGAGAGAGAGAGAGAGAGAGAGAGAGAGAGTGAGAGAGAGAGAGAGGGGGAGAGAGAGGGATAGCTTTAGGGGGAAACAAGGGTATTCAAAAGAAACAATAGCTGGATAGAGGGAGAGCCTGTACATCTATATCGTCGCTGTTTTCACGAAGTGACGGTAGTGAAAAAAAATTGCATTCACTTTGTGTTACGATTTTCCTCTCTACCGTCACTTCGTGAAAACAAGGACGATATATAGCCCCATGTTGCCAGGCTGGGACCACCGATTAGTTTAAACGCAGTCCGGTTTCTGGGGCCAATTTCCCGAAACGTTTAGTTCATTTTGTGGACGTCCAATTGAAACGTCTGTTAATTCTACACACGTTTCTATGGGATAACTACAAGCAAACCATAGTGAGTTAATCAATATATTCTATATACCTAAAAGCATTAAAAATACCTATGTATTATCCTTATATCCTTGTGTAAAAAACTGACAGGTGTGACATGAAATGTGAAATATCAAAAAAAAATGAAACTAAAGATATCCAATATGTTAGACTTACAGAGCACTCTAACCTGTGTATAAAGACCGATCTCAAGACAAAACTCAATATGCTTTGCAAATGAACAAGCAAATTGTCTTTATATACAGGTTAACCTTTAATTAAACTCTGACAAGGAATGGTAATTAAGGCTGTCTTTATTATTTACAGGGGGTAGCTATTAAAAGTAAAAGGAGTGTTTTTCTGTCTAAAAGGTATTAGCCTGACATAAAGGCAAAGAACCCCCCCCCCCACCTCAATATGTTGACTGAGTCTGGAATGATGTAGACTAATTCCTACTTCTCTCTCACTCCTCTCTCTACACACATATTGAACTTTCAAGAAGGCTAGCCTTGTTCTCAGGAACTTCTCCTTGTGTCTTTACAATAATTATATCAAAGTTTTGGTGAAGACTAGAACTCAATATATATGTAGTGTTAATATTCAAACTTGAATGACCATATGCTTTTAACTTATGCCAAACGGACAGCATCACCAACAACAATGACTATTGCATTGTTCCACTTTCAAATGCACCCTTTTCAAAGTTTGAATATAAGACTACTGGTACGATATGGATTGGGGATGGGTAGGGTATTGAGATTATGTAAGAAGGAGGAGGGTAAGGAGAGGGCCCCCTCTCACGATAAGATTGTACCAAAAAGAAAGAAAGTGAAAAGTGGACCCAATTATAAATTTGTCTTCAATCTACCCCCCTCTCTTTCTCTCTGCCTCTCTCTCTCTCTCTCTCCCTCTCTTCTCTTTTCTAAAGTATCTATCAATTAATTTGCATTTATCTTTTCCTCTTTACTTTTCTATTTTCTCTTCCACCCCCTTTTCTCTCTCTATTCTCCAAAGTATCTGTCAATTAGTATTTATCTTTCCATCTTTACTTAACTATTTTTCTTTCATCTCCTTCTCTCTCCCTCCCTCTCACCTTCCTCTGCACTTTTGATTTTCTACTTCCCTTTAGGTCTGTTATATGTTTAATTCTCTCCATTCACCTGTATCTCTCTCTCTCCCCCTCCCTCTCTCTTCCTTAATAACATCCCACATCAGATTAGTCACTTCTCTCCTTTCACCTTTTGTTCTTTCTTACAAAAAGAAAAAAAAATATCTACAAGTATCATTTAAGAAAGGGAAATTGGGAATAAGTAAGATGATTTTCTTTATAGGGGATTTAATTTCAATTTGATTTGTCGATTGTGCTTCTCTGTAAGTCCCTAAAGTTGAGAAAACTGTAAAGGGGACTTACAAACGCATGTACAATTGCCTCATCAAATATAAGAATCATACATAACAAACTTGTACCTGTTGTTTTTATAACCCCTACACACCCCCTTTCAAACAATAATATATATATATATTATGGAACAAAATTTCTGCTGAATTTTTTTGGTAGCACATCATATTGCCTTTGATATTAGATCCTGATGTTTCACGCATTTACATCGAATGGATCGGTATATAAGGAACTGGTCAAAAGCCTACACTTAAATCTGATAAGCTTAAAGATAAGCTTGAGTTCTGGGAAAGATAGATAATAAATTCTCACAGAATCCAACAAAACTTACACTGAATATTCAAGATAACAAATAAATGACATGTGCCAAATGATTTTGGTAGAAAATGTATACGGGCTGAGAAATGATCATAGAAGCCCGATACCATGTGCTCCACAGATCACTATGTGCACATCAGAGTTGCGGATTTTATTGAAGATGATTTCCAGCAAGTTTTGGGGAGTCTGTTTTTATTTTACTGGTTCAAACAATCAATCTACTGCAGGATAAGCAATCCAGTATGAATTATAGCCATGTTCTCTTGACATAAGATTCCCATACCAGAGCTCAAGATTAGCGCTTAACCTAATAAGCTTAATGTATTTAATACCAAAAGTAACATTTCCTTTCCAAATAACTCTTACCAACTTTTGTGCCAAAGATAAAATCATTCCCGTTACCTTGCTAAGTTAACCACAATCTTTTAATCTTGGTTTAGAGTCCTCAAAGTATACCTCCATTTTTGTTCTGGGTGAATATAGTGTATTTAACATTCCTTTTCCTTTCACTCACTAATGCAACTTTGTTTCCCTCCTTTCCTTAATTCCATATTTGATTTGTCAAAACTTTTACAAAATGAATAAACTATTATTTGTCGACTATCTCCCCTTCATCATTCTTTCATCCAATGCTTCCTCTTCTATCTCTTCAACTCGTCTTTTCTCCTTCTCTCAAGTGATTGGATGAAACATATTCCAGAGACATTGCTGCGGACTCAATTCTTATACCTTTTTTTCCTTCTAAAGTTCATCACTGGATCTCACACTGAACCCTAACCCTAACCCTAAAACTAAATCACAACCCTACCCCCTGTCTTTGATGAATTAACAACCAGGAGTAAAAGTTGCCGGTGCAAATGTGGGATCATCACCCCTCCCCCATACCTATCACTCCCCCTCCCTACCACACCCATTTATCATGTTCATATATCTGCATCAACGGATAAGACTTTCAATCAAAGAAGTGGGGGATTTCCCTTTTTAGCTTGTGAGAGGAGTGGACAAGATGCAGACATTCCAGCAAGAGAACAAGGTGAGATGAATATATTGATGATGATGATGAAGATAATGATGATGATGAGGATGATGATGATGATGATGGTATGATGAGATGATTCAAAGCATTTTTATATGGTGCCATATTTCTGCAATTATATCTCTGAGAGGCGAGCCATCATAACCCCCAAATGATAATACAATTTCCAGATTTTTTCAGAACACATTCCTCCTTTTTTGAAGGGCTAATCAATTTCAGAAGCAAGCATCTTTGGATGATAATAATAACAATCAGAGAAGTAGATTAATCTAGGATTGAGAAAAAAAAGAGGACAAAAAGGTGGAGAATTTGGGATTTAGAACATGTAAAAGTGCTCTACAATAGTGAGACTGGGCTTATTGGGTCAATGACTGCCAAGGGGTGCAAGAGGGCTACATGGTCCACTGGTGCCAGAAGATTGATAAAGGGGGCGTAAGAGGGCTGGTAGAGGGGCACTAGAGGACTGGTAGAGGGCTGGAAGAGAGGCACAAGAGGGTTGGAAGAGAGAGAGAGGTACACAAGGGTTGGAAAAGGGGCAGAAGTACAGTGGAAGAGGGGTACAAGAGGACTGCAAGAAGGTCGGCAGAGGGGCACACAAGAGCTGACAGAGGGTGCAAAACAACTGGTAGAGGGGCACAAGAGGGCTGGCAGAAGGGTGCGATAGGGCTGTTTAGAGGTACACTAGACGGTTGATAAAGGAACACATGAGGGGTTGTGGAGGATGCAAGAGGGCTGGTAGAGTTGCAAGAAGAGGCCCTATGGTAGAAAAATGTCCAGAGTTATGGTGGTAGAGTAGAAAAGTAGTATAACAACATAGATAGTATGCAATATGTTTTTCTAGTTTTTTCAAAATCTTTAGGCCCTGAACACATCTCGTTTGCCTCATTTACTTTCTGAGAAATTTGACAATTTATACAAATTCTTGACCCTTCCCCCTTCGCTTTCTCTGAATATTATTTATTAATTTGCCTTTACCTTTCCACTTTTCTTTTATCTTTTCTTTTTCTTTCACCCCTTCTCTCTCTCCCCCCTCTCTCTCTCCCCCTATCTCTCCCACTCCCTCTCTCTCTCTCTCTCTCTCTCTCTCTCTCTCTCTCTCCCTCTATGCCATAAATGTCACTTGATACCATATGAATATTTTCTCTGTGTCTTTATATGTCTCAATGTATGTTTTTTTGTTGTTGATGTCCTCTTTGTCCCCAGACACAGACATTCCTTTGAAAATTGAAATGTGCCTTTTTTTCTCTCAATCCCATTCAGAAATGAAAGAAATATTGGAATAACCTTGCACGTTACACTGTGACACCAGCTGTATGCAAAGTTTAAAACATCTCTCTTTCACTGATCCAACACAAAAATCTTTCACAATGATTCAAGTCATTTTGCCAAGTTCATTCTATAATAGGTCCATGCTACCTCCCCCATCTCTCTCTCTCTCTCTCTCTCTCCATCTGTCTTTCTATCTATAGATCTATCCTCTCTCTCCTGCTCTCTCTCTCTCTCTCTTGCTCTCTCTCTCTCTCTCTCCCTCTCTCTCTCTCTCTCTCTCTCTATCTCTCACTCCATCTGCCTCTTCCCCTCTCTCTCTCTTTTTTCCATTCTATCACTCACTCACCTTCTTTGATTTAGTTTCAGGCCACTTCCAAAATGACTCTTGTTTGAGGTAGCAGCTGCTGTAAGAAATGAAAAGAGGATAGGAGAAAGAGAGAGACAGAGAGAGAGAAAGAGAGAGAGAGAGTGGGAGTGAGAGACAGAGAGCGATAATGAGAGAGACAGATAGAAAGAGATACAAAAGAAAAGGGATTGAGACACACAGAGAAACACACAGAGAAATACACAGAGAGAGGGAGGGAAGACATAGAGAAACAGACAGATAGAAAAGGAGAGATAGAAAGAGAGAGAGAGAGAGAGAGAGAGAGAGAGAGAGAGAGAGAGAGAGATACAGAAATACAGAAATAAATATATGGGATATAGTAATAAGAGGAAATATTAGTTCCTTGGTCTTTTGATAACTAATACATACAATTTATGTTCTGAATTTGTTCTACACAAGAAACAAAAACCATGTTGTACTCTAGGTATGAATAAACATTTCAATACCAAAAATGTGAAGAAAAAGAAAAGAGGGTGAGAGAAAGAAAGAGAGAGAGAGAGTGAGAGAGAGATTTCTGAATTGGGGGAGAGAAACAAAAAAAAGAATTTGTCAGGTATCTATTGATATAATTTTTTTTCTTTACAAAAATCCATTGTATCTCGTTGAAGCTGTGGATAATACAGCACAAATTATTAGTCTTTATTTGATCTTCACTCGATTCTTCTACAAACATCTGGCCATACACAAGCCTTGTTCTTCAACAAATGAACTGGAACAAAAAAAAAAGGGAGACCCAAAGAAAATGAGAACCCTCATGCGGCACGCGAAAAAATTGTTCTCGTTTGGTTGCTCCTTTTCATGATTTTTTTTATTTGGTGTCAAGTCTCCAGCGGAAGGAATGCCTATGAAGAATTCAGATTATATCAGCTTGCTAGTTACAGACAATCAAGCAGGTTATATACGTGGAGCCTCTCTTCTTGCAAAAAGTTTAAATTAATTCTTCCATTGGCTTGCTCGCTTCATTCCTGATTTAGTTCACTTCAAGTTGATGGTCGTACGTTTGTTCATTAATTAGTTTCTTTTACGTATTTCAGGGTTGGTTTCAAACTTTAATGAGGGCGCCGGGACGAAAGAGGATAAACACTCTGCCAATAGATCAGGGGGGGGGGGGGGGGTTTCACAAAGATTCTATGTTGAACTTAGCTTTAAGTTTGGCTTGACAATTATGGAACGCCGTTAGCATCTTTGAAAATCTTTTGTCAAGGTTAATTTAAAAGACATATCAAATCATTCATATTTTCTATTATCAAGGAGATTTCATGTTCTTGATGTGGAATTTATGAAAAGTCTAAAATACTTGAATTTTTGCTTTTGAATAAATTTCATGTTAAGGCTACAAATTGCTCTCCATAATGTTTAAGTCTAACGTAGAGTCTTCTTCTTCCTCCCCCCCACCCCCTCTCTCTCTCTCTCTCTCTCCCTCTCCCCTCTCTCCCAATCTATCTCCTTCATCTTTCTGTTCAGTTTATAGACCAATTAAAGTTACAGGTTAATATTTGGAAAAAACTATGAAAGAAGTTTGAAATGTTCATGACTATTTGGCAAAGAATATTAGAAGGACACCCCTAAAAATTTCATCAAATATAACGATCAAACGTTCAACACAGGAAATTAAATTTCACTTTCCTACAAATGTTTAGTTCAATCAAGTCTTTATTCGCTCTCTCTAATTTAAAAACATACAAATATTTTTTTAAATAATCCAGATTATTAAAGTGCATTTTGACTTATTTTACTCATAAATTCTCTAACAACCAAAAAGAAAAAAAAAGAAAAAAAAAGAAGAGAAAAGGGGGTGGGGGGAAGCTGGCCAATTGTGCAACCCCCCCCCCCCCCCCTCCAAAAAAAAAAAATTGATCCAACATGCCAGCCCAACCCAAAAACATAACCACATACACAGAGATATACAACTCTAAGAAATATCAAAATCATAGAAATTATTTGCTTAAAGTAAAGAATCATTTACCGTGCTGATTTGTTGCGGTAGATTTCAACACTGGGACAAAACCTTCAAAGAGCTTGGTCCTCTGTGGTCTACGTGGTAAGCTATTGTCCCCGAGTTTAAATAAAAAATCATATGTGGACTTGCCGAGGACATATTTTGGACTGCTAAACATTGAAATGTATCCAACAATGCTCACTTTGAATTACAAAGGGTACCAGTTCACCTGTTCATGTCTATGATGTAAATTCACTCCACACTTTTATGCATGGTTTAAAGAACGAACTCTGAGCGTTAAAACAGTAAAATTTTCAACTAGATGAAATTAGAGTGATGAATAACAGTCATATGTTTTCAAATAATTGAACCTATAGATGAAATATTAAAGCTTTAAACAAGATGAAACCTAAAGCTCCGGGTGTAAGCCACAAATATGTTTAAATGATTGACATTTCTCCCGGTACAGGAAGCATTACATTTATTAAAGATGAAACTGGTTTTTAAGCACATTAAATTCTCAGTTTACCAATGTGTAAGATCCATAAAGCTCTAATATATATAATATATCAATTTAAACCTCAGTTGAATCCAACTGAGGCCCAGGAAAGGTGTTGCCAATTGTGAGCACCATGCTACCACTGATCACGGGACAAGCCAATTGTGCCTTTGGACGGTAACCCAACTATTAAAAGTCTATTGATCAGCAGTTAATCATGCGGAGACGTGCGCTTCCTGCAGCGTGCATTCAAACCCGGCTTAACCTAGCACGTAACCAGTTACAGAGACGGCCAAGCGAGGGCTCCACAATAGAACGGACATCGTTAACGCAGGTACACGCAACAATGATCAAAATTGCCGTGCGTTCTGGATCGGGATTCCTAAATCAGTAGCAAAACCGCAAATGGGAAATAATTCCTTATCCTAATTTAGGGGACTTCCATACTTCCAACTGTGTCAAACCAAACCAAACAAGGAGGAATTCATCGCGCTAGTTCAGCTTTGGAAACTGCTTAATTTATTTAGGCATTCTTTTTGGGCAAGGGGGTGTACCGGTGTCCCTTGCAGGTCTATGAACTGCCATGAACTTCAAAATGGATCCCCCTTTCTTTCCTCTGCTCTGTTGTAAAACAAGTTGGTGGTTAATAACCACCAGGCAAAATGGGAAGGTTGCTTGATGGTTGTGGTCTAGCAGTAAACGCAGGTTGCAAAAGTGACATGTTAATATCTCCACATAGAAGCCACCTGATGTTTCCTACTAATGATTCCTTTATATAGAACAGCAACCATAATAATAATATATGAGATTTGTAAGGCACCAAATCCAATTGAATTCAATTCAATGCAATTCATATTTATTTAATTTCCAACAGAAAGTATGAAAGAAATGTATGTACATAATTCATTTTTTCTTGGTAACTGAAATCAAATGGTCAAGGCGCACTTGTACAAAAATAAGGATATCGGAGAAAAGCATCTGCATTATAAACAAAGGACAGTAGTAAGATAGGAGATTTGAAAAATGACAGAACAATTATATGCCAAATTAAACAGATACGTTTTAAGAATATTTTTAAACCCTTGAACTGATCTGAAATTGTGGGAGAGCATTCCACAGCAAAGGCCATGCATGAGCAAAAGATTTCCCCCTCCCCACTTATTTCAAAATATTCATGAGTTATTCATAAATAAATAACTATATGAAAGCTAAAATTGTCAATTACCCTACAATTTTTATTTTATTGCAGTGTATTGTGATTCAATGTCTTCCTGTTGAGAGAATTAAGAGTTTTTATTCTTACCATTTCTGGCTCCAGACGAATAAAAGATGAGCTTCAAAGGTTCCCATCATCTGACAAAGGCCTGGATGTTAAGCTGTTGAAAATAATTAAAAAAGAACAAAACCATTGATTAATACAAGTCCTGCATTGTGAGTATAAGCAAATATACATTCATGTATATATATATGATTCTATTTTTTTACTAGCTCAAGAATATTTTGAAATATGAGGTAAGGTAAATAGCTAGATAAGATGTCAGAATTCAATGTAATAAAGGTTTCAGAGTAAAGAAATTTGACATAGCACTGTTTTATTCCTTTATGCAAGAAAGAGGTATCACGGTCTAGTGGTTCGTTCGTGTGACTCTTAAGCCAAGGGTTGAGGGTTCAAATCCCAGCCCGGCACTAACGTCATTTAGCAAGACATGAAACCACATTTGCCACTCTTCACCCAGGTGTAAATGGGCACCTGCCATTGCTGGGGGTAATAATAATTTCAGGGTCCTCAGGAACAACAGCATTAGGCCTGTTTTCATCAGCTCCAGATTGCCAAATAACCGGCTATTTTAACTATGGATCCCGATCGCAAATAATCCAGCTAATTTGCGTTTTCATCAGCCCGCAGTTGCAAATAGCGGGGATATATGGTCGAGATAATCATCCCAAGACATCTTGGGCTAGTTTGCAAAATATCCCGCTATTTGTCCGGTGCGTCTTCACCAGCCCGAAGACTCGCACTATGCGCAAACTCTAAGCATAATATCTCGAGCTAATTTCTTGAGCACAAGTTTTGAGGTCGAGTCTTGAGCTGATGAAGACGCGATTTGAAACTTCAGGCTTATTTCCCAAATCTTGAGCTGATGAAAACATAACTATTGATGCTGAAGAGGCTCCCCTAAATAAGCAACATTGTACTTATCATTTAAAAAAACAGTTAGATATATGTTTTCTGAATAGTTTGTGTTTTCATGCATATCTGACTGATCAAAAGCACCATTGAGCTTTGAAACATCGTTTACATTGTCATGCTATACTTCTTTTCAAATAGAGTCTAAGAAAGGCGGCAAAGATGACTCAGTTAAAAAAATAAAAAACATTACATCTAAATTGAAGTGAAGGGGAGAGATGGGACACATCTGTGTTTATGATAGTCTACTCCCACGATTCTTTCAAGAATTAATGTTTGCAAATAAAGGGTATTATCTTTATAGCCAAGCACTAGGTGTTATCAAGGATGAATTAGAAAGATGTCGTCTGGGTTCGGCTGCTGGGACGGTCTTGGCTAAGATAAAATGACCTTGAACTAGGGTGAGGTGGTTTCTAGGTCAAATTCATTGTTTGGTTTTATTATTTTTAGATGAAAGTCGGTATTTCACGCATTCATACATTCCTGTAAGGGTCATCCTTCTTTTGAGCTGTCTGTGGATCCCTCTCGATTTCTCTTTACTATTTTCCATTTATCTGTAACTCTCTCATCCCTTTCTTATCATTTTGTTTTCCACTGACCTGTTCCTTCCATCTATCTGGCTCATTTCTTTTCAACTTCTATTCATCATTCTTTCTCATCTACATTCTACATTTTTTTCATATGTTTTTCATCTCTTTCCATCTAATATTCATCTCATCTCTCTCTTCTATTTTGTTTCAATGCTATCAATCTATCTTTCAATAATTGTATCTTTCCATAATTATATCTTTCTTTTTCCAGTTCCTTTTGCCCTATTGTTCTCTCTTCCCCTCCAGAAGATTCCCCCTTTCTTATCCTCTCTGGAAAATGTTGCCATAGATTTGGAACGTGCAGAGGATGGGTGCAACTAGTCTTCGTATTCTATACTCAGTCCACCACATTTTGAGCAGGAGTACTTTGCCTAAAACCTTTACTACCTTGTTTTGAATGCAAAGAAGACATATTGACCTCTCAATGTCTGTTGAGAGCATGAGGGGCATTAATTCCTTCTGCTTCCCATCAGAAGATATTTAACAAAATCCCATCAGCACTTCCTCCTTTTTCCCCACATATACAAGCACAATATACTTACACTAAGTTTTGTTTTGGTTCCAACACCATAAGTTGATCCAAAGTACCATTTTAGATTTCAAAACAAATTTCTAGGTCATATTGACAACAGAAAATAGAGGTGAAATATGTAAGGATAAAAGTACTTGACACATCCCCATTGATGATAAATATCTATGTAAGGTCATAACTCGACATGATACCGTTGTGGGGCACACCTTCTGTTGTTTCAACAAAACAATTGTTTCTTCAAAGGGTCTAGCTTAGTTCTTTTCTCAAGTACAGATGAAAGAATCTTCAAAAACACTTGTGAACAAAAATTGGGAGAAATGATGTGTTATCACACCTTTCAATGCACAAATGGGGCTATAGTGAAGATGGAGTGACGATGTGTGACTGTGGGAGAAACAGATGATGAAATACATTTTGGTCTGCCCCTCCCTCCTGGACCCCTGGACCCCCAAAGACCTGGCAGGGTTCAATGCCAAGGCCAGACCCTGCATCCTCAACCGGACCTGGCGTGTGAAGTGACTCGAGAAGACGAGGAAGCTAGCCTGTTTTGTATAATGTAAAGTATTCACCATTGATTTTATTCATATCACATGCATATGAAAATGAAACTCATTGAGTATGTGTGTGTGGGGGGGGGGGAGGGGGGAGGGGTGGGGTGGTTGGGAGCAATTTGTTCGAAGAGCTACTGAAGATCCCCTGTTGCCCTACAAGTAGCTCTAGCATCTTCCTTCTATTCACATTTACATCATTTCTCCCTTGGGACAAATTTGTTTGTACAAATTGGAAAAAGCCTGAACCCATGGAAAGTATCTCTTGAGACCTGGGCCCCATTTCACAAAACTTGTCATCAGTGACAAATGACAGTTATTGTTATAAGCTAGTAAAATCCTTGCTTCTGATTGGTTATCAGCAGACTTGCCACTGATTTTTGTCATTGTCATTGAAAAAAGGCTTTGTGAAATGGGTCCCTGGTATGAAAAGGCAAATATTAAAGATGATCTCACTACCTCAAGGTAGAGTATGTTATTCATTTGACTATCAATCAAGAGGTCCAAATCCCAGCCCAGCAATAATGTCAAAGCATTGATCTGCACTTGCCACTCTCCACCCAGGAGCGTCAGTTGATTGCACCAGGCACACGCATGAGCATTTTATCCACTTCAACAATCACTCCTTCAGATGTATCGCTTGGACGATTAGGACCACTGAAAAAAGAGACAATTTCGTCATCCTGTTTTACAAGGGTAAACTTTTCCAGAGGTGATCCAGAGGGCGTCAAAGAAATGGCAGGCAGAAAGGGGCTTCGATAAAGACTGTTCAATCTCATCCATCTAATTCACGTTAAATTTGTCACAAATATGTAACAATCTGATTGTCCAAATCATTTCCCAAATGCATTTCAACCCTTTTCTTTAGTTACTCAGATCCCCAGATCTCGAAATCAAACCACCCCCAAAAAAATGTGTTTGGGGAAGAGAAAAGAAAGGGGAAAGTCGATAAATTGTTCCAGATCCTTAACGCAGGGGTAACCGAGGAATATTGAGGAAACTTTACCTGCATTCCTCAAGTTATAAGAAGGTAATAGAATTCTGGTAAAGCTAACCTCTCGGTCCCCAAGAATGCCTCAGGTGGAAGCGAGATGGGCTGAGGATTAGGGTAGAGCGTTCTCACCAGTTGAAATGTCTTTAATGTGGTGCTCTGACGGTGGTTCAACATTTGCTTGTGTAACTCTCAGCTCCATTAGAAAGGCATTAATCTACATTTGCCACTCTCTATCCAGGTGTTTAGTAGGATTTTTTTTTCTTGAATGCTCGTCTAGCTAAAGCCTTGCATGGTGGATTATGAGTGCTATCAAAAAACCACTATTCATATCATATCATCCTTTATATCAGGTTTGCAGTTGTGGTTTAGGTTAGATTTAGGTTATAGGCTTAAGGTCAAGTATACTGTTTGGTCCAGGGTTGAGGTTAGGAGTTTGGTTAGTGTAGGATACAGATCGTGGGGCAATTGTTGCAGGAGCATGTGTCGTACAACCTTTCAGACACTTGACTTGGGGAAACTGAAAAATCAGAATATTATCTGTTGAGAATCAGAAGGGCATTAGCTCCCTACTCCTACTCAAACATAGCGCAAATGTTCTCCTGGCTCTTAGCAGATGGTATGGTGAGTGAACAAGAGCCGACAAGTGTTATACATTAGATGTTTACTTTGGTATAGCGTTGTACTGTAACACTTCAAAATTAACAAAGAATTATCCTACAATGACCTTTCATACAAAAATCAAGCTTGATCAAGTATCCTGATATATCCTTCTTACTTCACCTGGGTAAAGTCTGTGAAAAATGCATCACACTGAATACACTGAAATTAATGGCTTGACAAGGGACACTAGTGCTGCAGCGTAGATTTGAACCCATACCTCTTGATCCAAGGGCCCATGCTGTAACCACTGGACTAATGATCATTCATACAAGAAACTAGCTAGATCAAATAACCTGCAATAATCCACCAGCTATTCCTTGCTTTATTCACCTGTGTGAAGTCAGTGAAAAATGACCGTGAGAGATAAATTAATGGCTTGACAAGGGACACTAGTGCTGCAGCATCAATTCGAACCCATACCTCTTGATCCAAGGTCCCATGATGTAACCACTGGACTAATGATCATTCATACAAGAATCAAGCTAGATTAAATACCCTGGAATAATCTACCAGCTATTTCCTGCTTACTTCACCTGGGTGAAGTCAGTGGAAAATAACAGAGATAGATTAACGGCTTGACAAAGGACACTAGTGCTGCAGCTAGGATTTGAACCCATACCTCTTGATTCAAGGTCCCATGATGTAACCACAGGACTAATGATAATCCATACAAGGATCAAGCTAGATCAAATACCCTGGAATAATCTTACCAGCTATTTCCTACTCAATTCACCTGGGTGAAATCAGTGAAAAGGGTAGAGATAGATTAACGGCTTGACAAAGGACACTAGTGCTGCAGCCTAGATTTGAACCCATACCTCTTGATTCAAGGTCCCACTGGTGTAACCACAGGACTAAGTTTTGGTGACTTTCTTAAAAGCAACAGGGATAGCAATGATCATTCTGTCTGGTTCAAAGTAGACACCCTTATCTTATCTGTTCAGAGCCAGTAGGGCATTAACTAAAAGTATCAAAGTATCAAATCAAATCAAATCAAATCAAATCAAATATGAGGTAACACCCTTCTGGTTCCAAACAGAGGGATCTGGTGGATACCAAATAGAAATATGGTGGGAATGCACCCAAGCACCCCACCGATTCCCTTTCACATTTGTAAGGCAGTTAAAAAGGTCATCGTTTCCGAAAATTAAATCTGAACTTCGTCTGAACCAGCAACAGGGCCCTCCTCTCCCTTTCTTGTCTCGTTTTTCGCCCCCTAGTTTTACCTTTTCTTTCAAATCCTTTTGCACTCTAAACCATAGAGGTGCTCACTTTATGTGCACTATTAGTGTTTGCAATGTAAACATATCCTGAACTTCGGTTGAAAAAGGAGAAGAATCGATTGAGGGGCGAGAAGAGAAAGAAAGGAGGTAAAGTTACCGGTGGTGGAGGGGTGAATGAGCTGGTCTTGGGGGGCTGACCAATACCTCTTTTGGTTCCTTTGCCTTTTCTTTTCAGTTTGCAATGTGAAAAGAAAACACTTGACAACAGGGAGAGTGTAACAGAAAATAGCATGGATATATACTAGAATATCAGGAGTTGTTGATGAAAGATCACTATTAACTAATTTTTGGGCTAATGTTAATAAATGTAGGTTTCAATAAAGAAAAAAATCATTCAAATTTATACAAAATTTGTAAGATATCATGGTTGAAAAGAAATCAAAACAAAAGACACCATATCCTGTCAATTAAAAAAAAAAATCAATATTATTCTTTAAATTTTCTATAACTTCTAATACTCATATTCAGCTAGCAGGATGGGGGGGGGGGGGGGGGACATATGCCCTTCACTTCATTGGACATAGGTTATACCCGGTCAAAACAAATCATACACACTTGCAATTTGTTACACTTGTTATCATTCAAAAATATGCATTTATAATAATTGGACTTTCAGAGTAATCTACTCATTTTCCAGCTCATTGCCCCCAAAAGCAATTTCCTATACTTGATGTAATAGGTGCTTTATGAGATGGACAGAGATTACAAAGGGGTCATGTCAGGTCAGAAATATTGTGGTAGTTGATTTGTTAAGAAAGTTACACTTTCTAAATTCCTACAACAAATCAATCTCCATACCTTAACACCAAATTGTGATAAGCCCAATTACAAGAATACATTTTGAAACTCTCTTAAAGGGCAATCCAATCCTTGTAATAAGTTCATTTGTATGAAAACAGACAAAATTGAAATAAATTGGACTAATAATAAAACAGTTATGAGGGTTTGAAAGATTAGATCACTAGGTCTATGCGAATCTTAAAATGCCAGATTTGTCAGTGGATTGTGACGTAGACAGGAATAACTCTCTTGTTAGATGTGTACAAATATATATATATTTTTTCTTTTCTTTTCCTAGAAGTGCTTTTTAAACTACTTAGAGAAATATATTATACCATACTAGGTCCTTTAAAGAGAATAGACCCTCCTGAGTCCTAATTTCTTTTAAAATTGAAATTTTAGTCATTTTGTGTCTCAGAACAAATGGGAAAGTTGTCTGCCACTATAACACAGAGACATCACTGATTAAGCCAATTTGAATACAACTTTATCATCTTTTGTCTGATTTCATTCAAACTTTCATCAGTCTACTTCTCTGATTTGTTGCTTTCCTCCACAGTAGTTTGCTATCAAGGTAGGATCCCCTTTAAAGGGTTGGTTACCTGTTACAGGTTGTGACTGCATTGCTAATTGCGCCGTTCAAATGGAAAGAGGAAATAAATGGATTTTGTTGAACAAAGTGATAGAAATTGAGCTATTGAGCAAAGCAAGTCGGACAGAGTGGCCTAAATGAGCCATAACATCCCCACTCGAAAAACTCTGATTCTTGTTATAGAGTAATTTCTACTGTCAACATCAATTTGTACCTGCAAAGATGTGCTCTTGCAGCGGTCAAAGAAATTGTTGTCCTTCAAAAATAACAAAAGAAAAGAAGTGGGGGTAGAGAGGGAAAGAGAGAGGGGGAGGGAGAGAGAGAGAGAGAGAAGAGGTGAAAGAGATAGAGAAAGATGGAGAGATGTATATATATAGAGAGAGAGAGAGCGGGGAAAGGGGCCAGTGAGAACAGGAGAAAAGAGTTATAGGAAGGGAGAATATAACAAATTGAAAAATTAAAAGAGGACCCCACCACCCCCCCCCCAAAAAAAACAAACATTTGAGAGTGACTTGAGAAACAAAGAGTACTATGAAAGCTATTGGGGGAAGGGGGGGGGGGGTCCATTTCTATTTTAATAGAAAGAGGAGCAACAGAGAGAGAGAGAGATAGAGTGAAAGAGAGGAGAAGTAAACTACAAGAGGGGGCATTTTGAAGAAAAAAATGAATACCATCAATTTAATAACATCAAATGAGGACACCTATACATGTAGCAGGCAATGAAACAAACAGGTGGTACAAACATTTTTTACGTGTGAATGAGGTCTCTTTGACCATTCAAGCACTTTCAAAGTCCAGTCTGGCCGGTCCAAAGCGCTTGTCCATTTTTGTAATGTAATCAAATTTAATGCACAAATCTTTGTCAGGTGCCTTGTTAAAAAATATTTAATTCATGCGTTACGATTAAATGTCTCTCGATCAAAAGTCACAATTCAATTTTTATTTTGATATATTTACCAACAACAAAACAGTAATACATTTCATACGATGTGTTTACATATACAAGAAGAGAAACTATTGGTTGGTTGTTCCTGGGTAGGACAAACATTATAACTTGCCCTACCTGGCAACACATTATATATGCAATTTGCATTCTGACTACTAAAATACAATTATTTGTAACAGGTGGATGAAATGATTTATTTGGTAAAATTAATGGAAATGGCCTACTGTTCATACCACTCCACAACATTAGACAAGCTCTGCTGCTATTAAAACAAGAAGTGCACACTTCTTTCTTATGTGAACCGGACCTGATGCGAACCCACGCGCTGCACTTCTGTCATATGTGAATGGTGCCTCTTTCATTGACCAGTCCATGCAGTCAGACATTCACTGACCGGTCCAGCCTAGACTGACCCTAGTCACTTTGTCACTGTTTATTATTATCATAATTCAAAAGTCCTCTCCGTTTCCCCCGGGGCTAAATCCCACACAAAAAAAGAGGGGAGTTTAATTCAACCTACAAAGGGGGCGGTCTCAATTATTCTATAGCTTTTTCGGAGAAAGGAATGCCCCCCAAACGCTCTCTGACGACCCGGCCACGGGTCAGATTTAAGTTTCAGACTCCCTCTTACAAAAGCCACTGCCCAGAAAGAGGAAAGATTTTATGATATTATTAAAGACCACCCGTGGACGCGAGCATATATCAGTGTGAAGATTGGAAGCGGACGGGGGCAAGAGTTTATATCGCATTGTATTATCCTAAGGCAAAAAAGCATAGGCTACTGGACTATTAGCTTAAACTCGCTATGCACTACAAGCAGGTATTTATATGCCTGTTAGAAACGGAAATAACCTAACGAGACTGGGAGGGGTCATAAGATTGACAACATGAATAACTTTGGAATAACATTAATATTGATGAAGGCGTAGCCTGGGAGGGGTCATAATATTGATATAGTGACTAATTTTGCAACAGCACTAACATAATAATGATTCTACATCTACATATCGTCGCTGTTTTCACGAAGTGACGGTAGTGAAAAAAAATTGCATTCACTTTGCGTTACGATTTTCCTCACTACCGTCACTTCGTGAAAACAAGGACGATATGATGAAGGGTCGTAGTCGAGTGGTTTGACTTGAAATGAAAAAGTTGTGGGTTCTATCCCCGACACGGCACTTCATGTTTTTGCAAGGCATTAATCTACATTTGCCACTCCATATTCAGGAGAGAAATGGGGACCTGGTAGGATGACCAAAGCCTTTGTGTTAGTAATTGCCATATGCCCTCACTGTGAACATATGGTAGGAATACTTCCCAGGGAGTGGAGATGGTGCACATTGTGCGTGAATGAATCCAATGATTGGGATAATATCTGTAAAGGGCTTAGAGACGGTATATCGTTTTAAGCGATGTATAAATCCAGATTATTATTATTACTTCAATGTTAATCTTCTCCCTTTGTTTGAGGCACCAAAAGCAAGATAAATCCTCAAGTTGAGCAATAACCTTGCTTTCATTTTCCAACAATGGCAACCCATGTCAGTAATAAATATCAATGTGAAGAAGAATAATCATCAATAAAGCCCTTCTTGAGTTTGAAAGTTGAAGTTTTAAAGATCTATTACAAAGGAAGCTTTAGCATTAGGACATAGACCTGAACACTTGATATCTCATGGAAACTATGCCAATTAAACATATTCATCTCCCGACTTAAGAAGTCCATTTCTGTCACATAATTATGTTAGGCCTGTGATTGGGGATAACATCCTTGCAAAGTTGACCTTTGACACGAACCAAATGGGATATTATATTTAACGGGATAATGAATGCGCTGGCATTGTTTGCCGTCTCTTTATAATAGCTAAAACTTTTCTCCTTGCCTGGGGAGAAAAGCTACCCTTATTAAACGGGGAACAGGTTTACAGAGCGGACAATTTTCAGCTTTGAAGTGCAATTTTAATTTGTCAGTGAATATAATATCGCATTTAGCATCAAAGGGAAAGGAAATTGTAAAATGTATTAAGAATGGTCTCGAGCTGGAGGGGGAAATATTTTCTGTAAAAAAAGGTCAAATGGATAGTTTAATAGTTCTTTGCAGGAAGAATGCAATTACCTGCACCAAGGTAGGATCTTTGTCGTACCTTTCAAATGTTTGTTTGTTGGAAGATGGTAATCATGATGATCTTAACTAAATGTTTCAATAGGTTAATTGATACAATTCTAGAAAGTGATTTTAACTAAATGTTTCAAAAGGTTAATTGATACAATTCTAGAAAGTACAGACTCAATAAGGTTTGGTGTATTTGAGTTTAGGTGACTCACCTACATGTATGTACAAACTATGTACCCTGCACTTGAAATAATGCAATTATTTTCCCCCTCTTTTGCTTATGAGGGTGAATATTGAACAAGTTTTGTCTGCTTAGAACCAAAAACGTAGTGTTGTATCGGCTCATAGTTTTACATAGGGTTAACGTCTTCTCTGCTCTCAACAGATGGGTATCTAGGAATGAATAAAATAAATATTCTTTCTGCTTCTCAAACAAACTATCCTTTCTCTTCCAAGTTCCATTGTTTGAGTTATGGAGTAGATTAAATATAGAGAAATAAATAAGAATGACCCAATACTTGCCTCATCAATAATACATTAAACACTCTTTAATAGATGAGTAACAGAACTAAATGAACTTCCTACTTCTGAACAGAATGATTAATAACAAAGCGGTTAACATGATTTGGGAAGAAAGACATTAATTTGTGGACCTTATTAATTACATTTTTTCTTTAAATTTGAAAGGGCATTTTGAAAACTTGAGGTGTACCATGACAAAAGCCTGATAAGTTTCACTTTTACATCACTGCATGGTAAACAAATTTTACTTTAAGATAGATCTGCATTCCTAAACTTATATCATTTTTTGTACAAATAAGATTATTGCTAATGAAAATATTTTGAGTTCTTACTAGCAAACAATATTGCCTTTAAGGAGATCTGTCCCTAGAGTTTGGAAATTTAGACCCTTCCCTAAATGGACCTCAATTGAGTGTTGAATTGTCCAAATTAAGTCCAGACATTTCGAAAAGGAATGCGTCCGCTTCACGTAGATGTCACATATGATATGAAAAGGTGATGAGATATGCTATAAATTGTGTATCAAATGATCTTTAATGGAATTTATCAATTTTCCGGTAAAAAGGGCCCTGTTTAGGGTTGTCATTCAGAAAATAATTGCCTTGAAAACGTAAGTTGAATAATACTTTGTCCTCATGTTCCTCTTCTTTTTTCTTCTTTTTCTTCTCCTTTTTCTCCTTTATCTTCTTCTTCTCCTTCTCCTTCTTCTCATCATCATCATCACTGATCATCATCATCATCATCATCATCATCATCATCGTAATCATCATCATCATCACCATCATCATCATTTGTATCATTAATATTCAAATTTTATTTCAAGTGTTCTATTTCAATTTCTAATGTTGTGTAAAGACACTGTTGCAGTATCCATATCCTGAATAGTTCAAATGGCACTCCTATTAAATCTATATTCCCAAAGAAATCTCCCTAAATATGATTTTGATTTATTTTGTAAGTTTAAAACTATATATTTGTCAAGCTTACATCAGCTTTAACATAGCTATGAACAGTAATAGTTGTACACAGCACATAACGGCACCAAATTTTGGCCCACCTTCATGCCACTGCATATTTTAGGGCTATGGTTCACTACCTGTTAAGTCTTAGTCTTGCTTCAAGTCATTACCATTAACTGCAGAGATTACAAATGGAGTCTGGCCTGTAGACTAGCAAGTCTTTACCTTGAACGCTTAAGAAAAGAGTGCCTTGTCCTTAAAATGAAGAAAGGAAAAACAAATGGTGGTTGGTTGGTCACTTCAGTCAGAAGGATTTTTTGTTGTGTGTATGTAGGTCAAACAACTTTGGCCTGGCGACTCATATGGGTCACGCGGAACAGCGGAGTTGGCCTCATTCTGCAAGTACAGACCCTAATTTGACACTTTATTGGAATATATTGTGTCTTGAATGAAGTCTAATCCACAGTTCTACTGGTAAGAAGCTACAATACAGGGCCTATATGGGCCATCTTCCTAAAAAGTCTTCTAGTTCAGACCCTTTATGATAATAGGTCCATTTACAAAGCACATCTACATGTGCTAAATTAATTTCTTCCTTACCGGATACCCATTTACTTCACCTGGGTGGAGAGTGGCAAATGTAGGTTTATACTCATTAAACATGTTGCAGTTGATAAGTGTTTGTGCCTGAAAACTTAGTTAGCCTGGTCCGAAGAAAGCTCTGTTTCTTTAGCCAGCTCGCAAATATTTAAATCACTTTGAGGAATATTTCTGTATCAAAGTGTATCATTATTATTATTATTAAGTATCTGGCATCACCTGTGCCTGGAAGGCGAAAAACGAACTGAATCACTGCAACCCTCGGGTCCCTCCTCCCGGTATAACTGATTGGGGGTGTGCAGGTGGACCACTACACCAGCGTCGCCCCCTACTTTTATATGAATAGTACAGTGAGTTCTTAATGTGCAAAGGTGGTGACTTTCCTCTACACAGGGCCTCAAATTTAACGTCATATCCAAGGGACAGAGTGTTTTCCACGGCAATATAGCCTGAGTCTATGAAACAGGGGAAGGGTTGCCTGGGTTGGATTTTGAATCCAAGATCTTTGGTTTGACAGGCAGACGCTTTACCGACTGAGCCGACTCGCCTCCTTTCATGCTTATGGAAAGTGTGTTCAGATTATATAAGACTACTGGGCCACTTAAATGTTTATATATTTAATTGGTAGTGTAGAAGACTATTACAATTCTACAAATCTAGCAATTCTACCCAAATTTCAGATAATCAAGTGATAAAACCAACTGAATACTAAAATGTTTGTAATAAGATAACCAAGCTGGGAGATACTTCTTCTTCCAGGAAAAGTACAGTCCACCGTCTGGTGTATCACGTACTATTAGGCAGGTCTGGTGTTGTGAATGTACAGGGAAAATTTAAAACTTTCTACAATATTCTATGTTATTGCTTACCTCACTCCGTCGACGTGCAAGAGCCACCGAGACTCTTCGAACGCATCGAGACACAGTTGCGTTGCTCAGGTCAGTACTACAAATTTGTGCAAAAAGTAACCGAAGTAAAACGTATTTTGGTTCATAACAAATGCACATACAATAGAAACAAATTGTGCAAAAAGTGACAGAACTTAATCTTAGTTTGGTTCATATAAAATGCATAATGTAAATTACTCAATTATAGAAAGGAGTTGAATCCTGTAACGATAAGTACATCTTCATGTAAGGCCTAAAATTAATGCCCTCTTGAAGAATTTCTTTATTTACTTTCTAAAAAGAACTAGGGTACAGGAAGTGAGGAGAGAAAGGCAATGCTAAAAAAAAATATTATCCTCCTTATTTCCATCAAAAAGTAATTATGACAAAAAAGAGAAAAGCAGAGAAAACAGAAAGGAAAATGAGGGTGGATCTTTTTTTCTTCTTCTGTTCATTTCTTTTTTTGCTTTGCCCCATTTTCTCTCTTGTCCACGCCACCCTCTGTGAAAATTTGCCCTCTAACAAAAGAATAATTACTCTGACCGGGTCTCATTTCTGGGGATAAAACCCCAAGTATTTATTATGTCAATATAAACACTTCCCCTCTCCTGATAGATCGCAAGTAAATTCTGACCAGGGGACTTGTTGCGGTCAGTTTTCATTGACCGTCATCAGAGCCAAATGGTCAATTTTTTCCTGAATTGGGGGTATTGGGGGGGGGGGGGGGGGGGGGCTCCGTCTCTTTTTCTAGACTGGTTTCAAGGCTGGTGAAGTTTTTTGTCTTTTTTGGTGAAAATTCTTTTTACTATTACCCTACATGCAAGAATGTGATTGGAGGAAAGTGGTAAGAATACTCCCCAAGGAGTGGAGATGGTGCACACACATGCTGGCTTAAAATCCAGTTACCAGAAGTAATATGTGCAATATAAAAGTAAAATGTGATAATAATTTGTATAAAGTATGTGAGATATGTCTGGAATAAACATGGTATCCTATCATCTTGCTTTCCTCCACTGAGATACAGTGGAACATGCTATACAAACTGCGCATATAAAACTTGCTATTTGTTTCTTGGCCCTGTAACATAAAAATGAACTTGAATTTCATTGTAAAAATCGATTGTATTGCCAATCTTGCCACAATTATTATATCTTTAATTGTATTAGATCTTTCTTTAACATAGAATTTATTGATCAAAGTTACTATCAAGTGTAAAGATATGACTAATTAAAGGAGACTATTAATCATTTCTCATTTCATTTCGTTTATTTCCATTTCCAACAAAATAAATTAATGGGGGGGGGGGGGGGGTAGAGTTGATTGTAACCTTATGTGACCCTAGTCTACCAATTCACAGCTGCCCCATAGTCAATTATAACTTCAACTTCTCTCATCTCTTTCCCAAGTCCTGAAATACATATTTTTACGAGGCACATACTGGGAATTAAAACTCTAATCCCCAATTAATCAAATTCTTCCTCTCCCGTCCAACACTTACGATTCCGCCAGGAAAGTGCAATTAGGAGCCCCGAACGGAAACACGTACTGTCACATATCAAAAACTTCCTACAGGTGTCCGTAAGAACAATAGAAGCCTCCTACCACCAGTTCCACCAAGAAAAGGGGTGAGTGGATGAGGGAGAAGGGGGGTCAAAAATGGGGCGGGGCATCCACAAAGGTCGGTTAGTTTTATCCCTTTCTCTCATCTCCTCTGTTTGTCCTTCAAGAGAGAGAAAGGGAGAAGAGAGAACATTGCACTTTTGCCCTAAATATTTTTTTAGGTCAAGTTTAAGTCGGAGGGGCCATGAGGAATGAAGTTTGGTTTCATGGTGCATTCCATTCTAGTAACAACAAAAAAACACTGTGGTGTTTTATTTTGTGGCAATTTACAGCGTCATATCTCAACAAGCCTTGATCGCTATCTTCCTTAGATGGTAACGTAGTATTCACAAGTAAAGTCAAACTTGCTTAAGTAGCCACCTCTCTGTAACGGCCACCTGTCTACAGTGGTCACTTATATATTGCCTCTCCCTTGAAAGAAATAAGCATTCTAGAACCTGTCTATAAAGACCACTTAGTTGTCCCTTTCCCTTGACAGCCTTTATGAACAGGTTGGCTGCAATCCTGTGACCTGTCTGCTCTTACAGTCAAGTCTGCATTAGTGGCTGCGTCTCTGTAAATGTTATCTGTATAGAGTGGTCACCTACATATAACCTCTATCTTGAAAGAGGCATGTGTTCTAGAACCTGTCTAGAAAGACCACCTGTCTGTAGTGTCTAATTCTTTTATTTTTCAGAGTCAGTTTCGCATTGTGAATGAGCTACATACATGTAGGCTACATATATTAAAGCCCATCTGTACTAGTTTGGCCAGGGAGATTAGACCTCCCAGGGAGGTCACTGACATGTGGTTATCTCATCAACTCAGGTCTCAATTAACATAAGAAAAAGAGGATCATGGGGGACCAATAGACACCGATTAGGCATTGTTTGCTATGTAGAGGGCGCAAGAAGCTATAAGTAGTACAGTGGGGTTTTAAAGGTAGTTATCAGAGGAGGGGGACTAGAAACCAAAGTTTGATTTTGATTGGCCAGTAATCAATTGCACCTTTAACTGGTGATCATCACCCTGTGATTGGCTGGGTTCATGTCCATGGCTGCTGGACCACATTCCTCCATGACACTACAGATTAGAGAGTAATCAGACGGAACATATTCATCTAAGGGGTGGCCGCCCCTACTGAGACGAGGGAGATGGGGGAGGGGGTGGGAGGGAAGGAGGAGGGGGAGGGGTGGGAAGGGTGATGAGGAGGAGGAGGAGGAGGAGGATGAGGATGGAAGGAGGATTAGTTGAGAATGGAATATGGGTGGAATAAGATGGCAGGGGGTTGAGAGAAGAGGGAGGGGTGAGAAGGGAGGGGAGAGAAGAGGAAGGGGAGAGAAGAGGGAGGGGCGAGAAGGGAGGGGAGAGAAGAGGAAGGTGAGAGAAGAGGGAGGGGTGAGAAGGGAGGGGAGAGAAGAGGAAGGGGAGAGAAGAGGGAGGGGTGAGAAGGGAGGGGAGAGAAGAGGGAGGGGTGAGAAGAGGGAGGGGAGAGAAGAGGAAGGGGAGAGAAGAGGGAGGGGTGAGAAGGGAGGGGAGAGAAGAGGGAGGGGTGAGAAGGTAGGGGAGAGAAGAGGAAGGGGAGAGAAGAGGGAGGGGTGAGAAGGGAGGGGAGAGAAGAGGGAGGGGTGAGAAGAGGGAGGGGTGAGAAGGGAGGGGAGAGAAGAGGAAGGGGAGAGAAGGGAGGGGTGAGAAGGGAGGGGAGAGAAGAGGAAGGGGAGAGAAGAGGGAGGGGTGAGAAGGGACGGGAGAGAAGAGGGAGGGGTGAGAAGGGAGGGGAGAGAAGAGGAAGGGGAGAGAAGAGGGAGGGGTGAGAAGGGAGGGGAGAGAAGAGGAAGGGGAGAGAAGAGGGAGGGGTGAGAAGGGAGGGGAGAGAAGAGGGAGGGAAGAGAGAAGGGAGGGGTGAGAAGGGAGGGAAGAGAAGAGGGAGGGAAGAGAAGAGGGAGGGGTGAGAAGGGAGGGGAGAGAAGAGGGAGGGAAGAGAGAAGGGAGGGGTGAGAAGGGAGGGGAGAGAAGAGGGAGGGAAGAGAGAAGGGAGGGGTGAGAAGGGAGGGGAGAGAAGAAGGAGGGAAGAGAGAAGGGAGGGGTGAGAAGGGAGGGGAGAGAAGAGGGAGGGAAGAGAAGAGGGAGGGGTGAGAAGGGAGGGGAGAGAAGAGGGAGGGAAGAGAAGAGGGAGGGGTCAGAAGGTAAGGAGGGGGGGGGGAGAAGGGAGGGGTGAGGATGGAAGAATGAGGATGGAGGATTAGGTGAGAATGGAATATGGGTGAAATAAGATGGTAGTGAGGGAGGAATGGAAAGAGGATGGACTCAAGATGAAGGGAGGACAGAGGACAGAGGGTCAGGGGAAGAAAGACAGTGTGTGAGATGGGGATGGAGAGAGGGTATGAGAGTAAGGTTGGAGAGAAGGATTGAGAGATGTGGGGAGGGGGGTGCTCGAGGAGAAATGATGTGTGAGAAAGAACAGAGACGGGGAGGTTTAGAGAGAGGAGGAGAGCGAGATGAGGAGGTGGAGAAGAGAGCCAATGAGTACAAAAGAAAGTGGTGGGTGATAAAAAAAAAATAGGAGAGATGTGGAGGTGGGAAGAGGGGAGGGGGGAGAATGGGAGGGGTAATTGAGAAGAGAAGAGGAAAGGGGGAGGGGAAGGAAGATATGGAGAAATAGAGAGGAGAGTGATGGAGAAAGTCACGGAGAGAGAGATAGAAAGCAAGGCCCAATCTTATAAAGAGTTGATATCAATCGCAACTTATTTGCAATTGACATCAATCACAACATTGTACATAGGAGACTTCAAACTTGCAATTAACATGATCAATAAAATCCAAAAGTCTAATTTTCCATTCAAAGGAAAAGAAAGATGAAAAAAGAAAAAGACAGAAGGAAATTGGATATAAGAAAAAGGCAAAGGGGAAAGTGATCACTAAAAAAAAAAAGTTTTTTTTCCCCCTCAACCACGCCCCCTTGAGTAAAAAAGGGGGATTCGCTGGGAAAAAAATGGTGTCTAACAACATTCCCACCTTTGAGTGAGAAAATAAGGAAGAATAGAGAAAATAAGGAAGAATAGAGAAAATAAGGAAAAATTCAGGAAATAGGGGTTGAAATCAGGAAAAGAAAAAATAATTGTAAAAAAAAAAATAAAAAAATCAAAAACCGGGAAACAGATTTAAATCGGACAGAGGAAAGAGAGGTGCAGAAGAACGGAGCGAGTGCAAGCAAGAGAAAATAGCTTTGATGGGTGAAGGAGGGAGGGGGTCATCAACGTAGGTAATAGTGTTTCCCCAATCCAAAGTTCATTGATTTTGAGAGCTAAGGGTCTAGGAACGGGTCACGCCCTTGATCTCTAGCTATGACCTACCAATCACAAAGAAACGATCAGGGCCGCCCTTTAAGTCACATGACCTATTTTGAGTGACAGCCTAATTAGAGAGAACAGAATCTATTTTTCCTTTATCTGTACTAAAACTCTCTGCCTCTCCTGAACCCCCTCCCAGCCCCTCTCTCTTTCTCTCCGTCTTTATTTCATTTTCTCCTACCTCAAGGAGGTCAGTGGCCGATTATGGCCTACGAAGGCTCAAGAATAGTCTCAAATATAAGACCTTACTATATAGTCCAGGCTTTGAAATTGAAATGTCCTTTAAATTGCTGTAAGTCTTCATAGAAGGAGCTGAAGAAAAGCATCATATTTGTTCTAATATTTGTGTACAGCCATAGATGAAAATAAGAATATTCCACATTTATATAGCATTTAATACATCAATGATGTCCCGAAGCGCTTTGCAGATATATTATTACCCCGATCATAGGATTCAGGCTTGCCCGCATACAATGTATGCACATTCTCCCCTCCCTGGGGCTCATTCCAGGAGTCATTATACAGACGCTTACAGTGCTGAGCAAACTACATCAACATTTGCTTCCTACCTGGTACCCGGTGGTCAGGCATCTTTTCCCCTCATTTCTTTCCCTTTCCTCTCTCTTCTTTTTTTTTCTTTCTATTTTATCTTAACACCACTCAAGTTGGAGGGGGGGGGGGGGGGGGGGTTCCCCATGCTTCTCCTCTATTTCTACGCCACCGAGTCCAAACTTACATGGTTGCCAAGAGCTCATGTGGCAATACACTTTCACCTCTAAAACTTCATGACTTTTCCATGACTTTTTGCCTTATATGGAGTACTCCTATCACTTTTCCAGAGAGCTTGATTTGTTTCACATGACCGGCCAAAACCCCCACCAAACCCAAATTCCCATACCGCACGACGGTGACCTTTCATATTATATACCTCAAATGAATTACTGTATCATTTTTCAAACTAATATCATAACAGTCCAATTACGCCACAATGCTACATCAAGAATATGACACTGTAAAGACAGTAACAGTACACATTAATACATAACCCCAACTACATTATTTCACCTTTGACCTTCAATTTGACCTTTGAACCCATCACCTAAGGGAACCGTGTGGATCGTGTATTAAGCCTATGGGGAATGAGAGAATGTTGTATGTTTGAAGCCAGAAGGGCATTAACTGTGTGTTGTAGTACAGTCAAACCTGTTTTAATGGAGCCACCTCTCTATAAAGACCACATGTCTATAGTGGCCATGTATTCTGTCTCCCTCAATGCAGAAATGTGTGTTGTAGAACCTGCATGCCTAGAAAGGCCACTTCCTCCATTACCCTTGTGTAGCCTCTATAAACAGGTTTACCTGTAAACAAGATAACTCCATTCTGGCATTCAAACAGGTTAAAATCTATCTTGTTTGAATATAATGTAAAACATCTTGTACGATGGTCTTTTATAGTTTTATTGTTTTGATGGCATATAATTATGTTACCCTCCTCGTTATTACAAAGTGATTGGGGATGATTTGACCCCAGGATTGCAAGAGTGCAATGCCTCCAAAGATGTCCTCCCTGGAGATGGTCGTCATGGCAACAGTCACTAGTAGGTGAGTGGAAGTCCTCAGTAGACAATAGCCATGTTTGCACAAGATAGTTTAAAACTGTATAAAGTTTTTTTAAAGAAATAAAAGTCTTAAACATCAACTTACTAACAACACAGTACACTTGGGTTGACATGAGATTTAAAAAAGAAGAAAAAAGAAAGAAAAGAGTGTTCAAAATGTAAACTACAAGCAGAGCAAGTTTTTTTTGCAAAATACAGGCTGGTGAAACTTTTCCTTTCTCAAAGTTGATCTGTCTACTTGCACTTTATAAAATTCAAGTTTCATAATCACATGTGCATTTTCATGGTCCTTACCTACAAGATAACCTCAAAGTTTACAACCGTGAGCTTAAACTTAGAAGCTCATAGACTTTTGTGTGAACCTTGCTAAAGATGATGATGGGGAAGAAGAAGGGGGTTTGTAATCCTAGATGGTTTGTGAAAGTTATTGGAAAGAGTAACTGTTTGGGGCAGGTTGAATTAAGGAAGAAGTGCAAAGGGACGTCTCTATTAGGCCGGTGGGGAGGGTGCAATAATGTCAAACATTCTTCTTTACATGTGGGACTACAGATGAGAAGATAGAGATATGATTATGAAAAGGGGAGGTGGAGAATGATATTGTAGCAAGTGGTTGATGTCAAAAGAGATTGCAAGCAAATGGGAGGAAGAGAAAAGAGGAAGAGAAAAGAGGAAGAGAACGACAGAGAGAGGGGGTAGAGTTATAGGGAGAGAAAAAGAAACATAGAAAGAGGGAGGGAGAGAGAGGGAGGGAGGGTAGAGATAAACTGAGAGAATATAAGAGAAAATATAAGAGAGACAGAGAAACATAGGGAGAGAGGGGGGAGATAGGGGAGAGGAGAGGGATAGAGATATAGAGAGGGAAAAGGAGAAAGAGGAATATAGGGAGAGGGAGGGACTTAGAGAGAGGAGACAGACAGAACAAAGTAAAGATAAAACAAAAAAGAGAGACAGACAGACTAATAGAGAAAAAGAAAGGGAAATAGAGAAAGAAATAGAAAGAAAAAGAGAGACATAGAGAGACATAGACAGAAAACTAAAGGGGTAGGGGTAGACAAGTTCAACCTACTTATAAGAATAAGATAACTAAATATTACAGTGATCCCTTTCAAAAATGTCAGCATCCACTTCAAGTAAAGATCATTCTTTAATAAGGTACCTACATAATAAGTTTTAATCATTTGATGCATCCAGTATCATAGAAATTAATAGTGAAATATATACTGGAAGTAGATCTACCTGTTCTTAACACTCCGTGACAATTTGCCACTTCTTACTGCCTTCTTTACGCTTTTTAATAATATCTCAACAAAAACATGCCTCCCCTGCCCCTGAATACAAAAATTAAATGAGCATAACAAAACAGCACAAATACTCTTTTGACTTAACATTTTGGACTCTCGAATCTAGAACATAAAAATGGTTTTAGAGGCAAGACTATTCATGGTATCGCATCGGCACTCAATTACTTTCTCCTGCTGTGCTGTAAATATCAAACACATATGATACACAAAACTAACATGTTGTAAATTATGAGGAAAATGAAACAATTAACTTGTCATAACAGAGCCCATTCCTACAAAGCTCATAAACCACAACGCAAACTGCTGCAATATTCTATATGAAGAAGTACCAGGTACTTGGATATTTTATTGTGCTGTTTTTTTAATGAGATAGTGAACTGAATGATTCTAGGATAAAAATAGTTATGCAGGCATTAAACATGATTCACAAGGTCAACTAATTCATTGATAGGGGCTTCTAGTCTAGACATTTCTTTATCTTTTTTAATTTCCATTTATGAATGTTCATTTTCCCTATTTTACAAATTCAAGATTAGCTTTTAAAGTGAACTTGGTGGTTTGGTGTCTTTGTTTTACCTGACTGCTATGAAACCATGTGTGTGCTTGTAAGTAAACAACCAGGGGACCGATGGTTTTAAGTCCTCTCCGAGGGACTTGTCTGAATGAGGATTAATGCTTTACCAAAGCCACTAGCGCATCAAATTGGCTTCGAACCCAGGACCCCCTAGTTAAGAGACCACTGCTCTACCACTGAGCCATCACACCTCACTATAGGCCAAATAAAAATAAAAACATGTTAAGCGTCCTGCTTTTTTGAAAAATAGGAAGGAGGAGGCACATTTTCCTTGACAGTTGGGCTATTTTTCAAGATGGCCGCCGACATTTAAAAATTCAAAACAAAAAATCAGAAATAGATCCATTTCAGCAGTGTTTTTCATGTTTTTTTTCTTCTAAAAAAAAAAAAAAAAAAATCAAAAAAAAAAAAGAGGAGGCGGCCCCCAAAAAGGAAGAGGGCGGGTACGCTAAACATGTATATTTGTTTTAATTGCCATATATTTGAATCTAATATTCAATATGATTTCTTGCGATAATCTGTGATTTATATGAGGAGATACATTTTTTTCCCCTTCATGTAGCACAATCTATTCACTTTAGAACCTCCAGTGCAAAGAAATATTATATTCCCTTAAATTCTGTGAAAAAGTTCTCTTCTACTTTTACAAATTCAAAACAAGCCAATCTTTTCTTTCAATCTATCATTCACTGTGCATTTATGTCATATCCTGTGATTTATACCAAAAAAATATAACAATAAAACATAAAATATCTGGCATAACTGGATGCGGTGGCAGGGGGAATGTTCCAGAGATTTATATATTTTTGTCACATACATGTAATGAACTTTTAACAATGTGAGGGCACATCATTTATAATGTGGGGTGGGAAGAACATTCAAAGAATTAAAGATGCTCTCGAGTTCTTGGAATAACGTAAACAAATTCAAATTCAACAATGTTAAACTGAATGGTATAACTACAAATAAATGACGACAATTAAGGCTATGGAAATTGCTTGTCTTCATTATGTGACTTTTCTGCAAGTCTTTCAAAGCTTTCCTAACTTTTGTTTGTTATTAAGCAGTTTTCTTTGCTAATACAAACTATTCCATATCATGACCCTTTTTTCTTCTTCTGCAGCTGCATAATCTCCAATTCATTCAGAATGACTTTTTGACAGTTTACTTTAAAATTCAGGCTCTCCATGACCTGAAGTCCAAGACTTCTTTTGAGAGTCAGAAGGCCTTTAACTGTATTATGGCTCATGAGCTAATACCCCTACGCTCTCCACACGTAACCTATACCTTTAAACACCTGAAAGGCATATTTTATGACTATTTCTAAATTATGAAATTTGAGGAGCGAGGAGACTTACAAGATTCCCAAGTCATTTTAGAAGACAATAGGTAGATCTGCATACCAAGGAAGCAATAGTATTTAATGGGGTGTTCTCTTACTCCGCGTTATGAAAAGACTTAATAGCTTAGGCTCGTTCACATAAGTTATTTAATACTTTGTTTGCTTTGTTCACCTCTCTGCATGGTTGCTTATTTGCCACACATGCATTTTTGCACAGAACAGTATGCACTGCTTGAAGGAATGTTTATTTTTAGGAACCTCCCACAAAATGAAAATATAGAAACTGGCTTTCAACAAATAAATTTTGAATGTTTCATTCCAAATATTTATTTTCAAGATTAATGGAAATATTTGTACGTAATTCAAAATTAATTTGACGGTTGATTTGAGAATAGCTTCGTCTGCAGCAATATGAAAACAGCGCTAGATTTTCATTTCTTACAAAGAATTTTCAAAATCTATGGCTGTAAAATTTTACACACGATATTTATAGGATACATTTTAAAGGCTCGGCAAGTTTTATTGATTTTGCACGAGTTTACAAAAGGGACTAACTGCCTTTAAAGTGTGCCAATCACCGCCGCCCCCCCCCCCCCCCAAAAAAAAAATGATGAAAATAAATGTATAAAACCAACCTCAAAAAACTTTGCCTGGCATTCTAAAGGAGTATGAAGAAAATGAAGGATTACATAAAACTTTGCGTATTGGGCATGCACGAAGCCCACGTCAGATTTGGGTTCTGTGTGCATCCTATTCTATGCGAGTGCGTAGGAGTGCGTTAACTGGTGCACTCAACAAGACATCGTTCGTACTGCAATATCTCTTTGTAAAGTAATCAAAGCATTTGAAGCTTATAGTAAATTTTGAATACAGTGTAGCCACATGGAACCCCTTACATCAAAAGCAAAACATGTTTTAGCGATTGGTAAACTTGGATATGCATTACCACATGACTAACATATGTTCAATGTGAAACAGGTATAACCTTAAACTCACAATGACACGCAGCGGAGGTTGTCTGATGTGGAAGCATTGACACATTAATCAAACATTTGATCACGAACGTTTTCCATTTTAGAATCAAGTATGTCTCAAGACGCATTTACACATGACCTCTAGAATGTGCAAATAGATAGTGTTTCTATTATATACCATACCTCCCAATAACCTTGTTCATACTTGCAAAAAAGTTATTTCATATAACACTACTACCTTGAAAATGGTATTGTATTCTTCAAACATGTGAACACACCTGTAAAAGTGACTCAAGGACCTTCTGTACTTTCATAAGAGATATTTCATAAGATACTGTCTACCTTGAAAACGATATCATGTTCTCAATTTTATTTTAATATCTTGAAATTATTGCCTATCATTTTCAACATCCCTGTCTCGTGACAAAGATTTGTAGTGAGGGGGTGGGTACCATAATTCATTTGATCCCATGCTCTTTTTATGTAAGCAGGATCGAAAGGTACACACTTTTTGATGTTGCGAAATAGACCTTTGGGGGGGGGGGGGGGGGCTCATAAAAGGCACCCATACACTAGGCCTGCCTTCATCAGCTCGAGTTTGCCAAATAAACCTCTATTTTAACTATACCGATCGCAAATTAACCATCTTTATCAGCCCGCAGAGTATAGCGTCATTGCATTGTGCAAGGTAGTGTTCATCAAATAATAAAGCATTTCAAGAATTCAATTCTGAAACAAAGAGTTTAGGAGTGAGGACAAACTTTTGTTAACTTTCCTCTAATATCTATGCTAGGCTAGAAAAAAGAGAATAACGGTATAGCATTATTGCATTGTTCAAGTGAGTATTTGATTGAGAACAAATTTGTGTACATTTTCCTATGATATATATCAATCATATCATATATGCTAGGCTAAATAGAAAGTATAGCGTTGTTGCATTGTGCAAGGGAGTATGCATCAAATAATAAAGCATTCCAAGAATTTAATGCCGAAACAAAGAGTTTATGACCGACTACCTCTTTTGCCATTCCTCCAATGATATATAAACATGTATGGTAAGCTCATTATAGCATAGCATCAATGTGTTGCAATGGGAAATTAATTTTTCACGACTACTGCACATTTTCTTCCACATCAATACAGCCTCCTGCCTGTTCCAATATCAATTTCATGCCAACATAGAGATTCTTTCTCTCTGCTTTTGTTTAAAATGTTACCGATATGTGTTTGATGACGTTTCCCTACCAACATCTGCCGATCCTTAAAGCCAAGCCATTGCCGATACTTCCTTCCTTTCGGCTCATTAAACCCTTACACGTTTGAGTCATAGAGTCACACATTTGCGCTAAATTCTGTTTATCTGAAAACTAATGAGCTGTGTTTTCTTTTGTAAAGAGAAAAAGTCTGGATCATAATTCAATTTTCTATTTTTTTCTTTATAAAAAGTCTTTTCCCTCCTTCTTTGTTCATTGTTGTATTGTTCTTTCATCACTTTTCACCTGTTTAATCTTGTACTTCATATATTATGCATTTTCTACACTTGTCTACTTTAAAAATAATTACAAATTTTTCTTCCCCTCTTCTTTTAAAAAGTCTTTTCCCTCCTCTTTTGTTCATTGTTGTATTGTTCTTTCATCATTTTTCACCTGTTTAAGCTTGTACTTCATATATTATGTATGTTGTACACTTGCCTACTTTAAAAATAATTACAAAATTTTCTTCCTCTCCTCTTTGTTGAAGTAAATTTGTCAAAGGCTTTTCTGTTTTCTCTTAGTTTCTTTAATGATTATTATCCTCTCTAATTATACCCTTGAAATGCTCTTGACATGATCAATATCTAGAGAGATTGGTCCTTTAATTGATAAATCAATCAAATTACTCCAATAATCAATTAGATAGCTAATCCAATAACTAATCAAATCACCAACTAATCAGATAATCCATTGTCCATACTGGAACCAGGTTATCTTGATCTAGTCAAAGGATGCAACAGCTAGGCCATATACTTTGGAAAGGAGTTGGATGCTAAGAGGAATGCTTGTTGAAATGGGTTGTCCACTAATACTGGAACCAGGTTGTCCTGGTATTAAGCCTATGGAGATAACAGAGTCCAGCAATCAACAGATGAATAGCAAATGTACCCTTCAAGTAATCAGTAATCAATTTTTGGGTGCGTCCATCGATCAATTAAGAATTGATTACCCTTCAAGTCATCTATAACTAATTGATTATCCTCTCAAAATCAATAAAGTAAAACAAATATAAATGAAATTATCAATAATCAATAATATCAAACCCATTACTTCATTATGTCAATTCTGTGTCACATCTGTCACATCGCCTCTTCAATACATCCATAACCAATTTTTCTTATGATTTAATTTCATGATTCAAACCACTAGACATAAGAAAAGCCTGTGACTCATTTGTTGCAATCTTCAAAGTTTTGTTGAAGTCTATAAAGCAGGCGCGGATCCAGGATTTCCCAATAGGGGGGGCCGAAAATTTTAAAATCGCACAGACCAATATTTCAACTTAACATACCAATACTGACAAGGTCATAGCACCTTACCGGTACCTACACACTAAGAAAAAATGGTGCAACTATGCACCTTTAGGGGTTCAAACCGATGCAACAATAGCAGCACCTTTAGGGGTTAAATCCTGCACCCTTTTTAAAGGTGCAATCCTGCACCCTTCAAAAGGGTGCCAGATTGAACCTTTTGGGGGAAATGTTAGTACCCTTTATGGTTCAATCCTGCACCTTTAGGGGTGCAAACCGATGCAACAATAGCAGCACCTTTAGGGGTTAAATCCTGCACCCTTTAGGAGGGTGCCAGAATACACCTTTCAGGAGACATGTTAGTACCCTTAATGGTTCAATCCTGCTCCTTTAGGGGTGCAAACCGATGCAATATCAGCACCTTAAGGGGTTCAATCCTGCACCCTTTAAAAGGTGCAATCCTGCACCCATCATGGAGGAATACTCGTGACATTTGCTCGTACACATATACATATTAAACATGCATGATGTTTCTTGGTTAGTAATCATATAATCAATATATATATTGCTAAAACGTGAATGTAATTGTAACATGATCAGACAAAATAATCTATTGGTTAATGATTGCCGAAGGAAAATAAAAATCACATAATTGATGTACATTGTCATAATTTGCTTAACAAATCATATGATAAACGTATTTTTATGTGAACACGTGGAAAGTAATCATGAATATGCATGCGATATGCAAACATTTATTTTGCACCTTTTTGGGTTGTTAGGGTTCATTTTTGTGGGAAGGGTGCAAAATCTTATATTGCACCCTTTTTTGAACCCCTTTTCCTTCAATATGGTTCATCTTTATGTAAAGGGTGCAAACTCTTATTTTGCACCCTTTTTTGCACCCTTTTTTCTTAGAGTGTACAAGCGGGCACAATTTTGGAAAGGGGGCAGACTCACGTCATGTATCTTGTCCGATATCAACATCCGCCTTTTTTAAAAAATTTATGCCTTTTTTCCCCCTACCGCGCGAAGCGCGGAAGCTTTGACATTTCATTAAATTATTAGAGAAAGAAGACGATTCATTGTACCGTTCCGACTCTTAGTTCATGTTTCGCCCCGTCCGCGCGAAGCGCGGAAGTTTTGACGTTTCATTACATCATTAAAAAGATGACGATTGGTTGTACTGTTTTCGACTCTTAATCCTTGTCTGGTTTTGTTTTCCCCCCCTCTCCCATGCGAAGCGCGGAAGCTTCCACGTTTCATTGAATTATTAGAGAAAGAAGACGATTCGTTGTACCGTGTCCTTGTCTGAATTCAGATCTCCCCCTCCCGGGCAAAGCGCGGATGCTTTGACGTTTCACTAAATTATTACTCTTATTCCTTGTCTGAATTCAGTTTCCCCCCTCTGCGCGAAGCGCGGAAACTTTGACGTTTCGTTAAATTTTTAGAGAAAGAAGACAATTCGTTGTACCGACTCTTAATCATTGTCTGAAGTTTCAAAAATGTTTCTCTGTCCCATAAAAAGTTACAGTTCGTAGGGGGGGGGGGGGGGGGGGGGATGCCGGCCGACCGACATTATACATCTCACCGACTTCAAACTTCTGCATTGATATAGTACACGACGATCGAGCAAAAACTATCGACACTGCGGACCCCGACACAGCAACATAATCATCATGCGTATTTTTTTTGCTCCCTCGACGTGGCGACTCCACCCAACATCCCCCTCTCTCTCTTACTCCCACCCCTCTTCCCTCAGGCCCTTACCTACATCTCTCTCTCCTCTCTTTCATCCTCTGTTCCTTTTTTTCTCTCTTTTCTTTTTTTCTCCTTTTCTTTCTTTTCTTTTTTTTTCTTTCTTTTCCGTTTCCATTCCCTTTTCTTTTTTCATTTTCCTTTTTTCTCTTTCTTTCTTCTCTTCTCTTCTCTTTCCTTTCTTTTCCTTTTCTTGTTTTCTTTTCTTTGCCTTTCCCCTTTCTTTTTTCCCCTCCCCTCCGCTCATTTTTTCCCGACAGCTGCGCAATTTTACCGACAATATCCTGACAGGTGGGAGCGTCACACCCCACCCCCCCCCCCCTTAGCAACGCCTCTGAGCGCAGGGTCTGTTTTAAACGTTTAACTTCGAATCCGCGGCTCGGGATTGTATGTGGCCTGCCCCCCTCTATTCAATAACCCCCCCCCCCCCCCCCCCCATCCAATAACGTCTCCCAAGCCTTCTGGAATGACCCCCGATCTCCCCGATTACAATTCTGCTCGTCCTTGTAGGGCCGGGCGGGGCTTCATCACGAGTGCTTTTACATGAA
>JAVYIG010012667.1:0-52104 GCA_035222895.1 Strongylocentrotus droebachiensis
AATTCGACACCGTTCGGGTGTTTACCCCAATAACAGGTGTTGTCAATCACCAGGGTTAGCCTTGAGTTTGATGACCATTAGACCTTATGTAATGCTTTGCTTTTCCTTCGCCCGAGAAATCTCCGAGCATGCTCCGAGAGACTAGGGGGTAATTCTTGACGGGCCAACGGGTTTGCTGTGTGCAGATTTGTACTCCCATTAATGGTATTTCCACCAAGTCTGGTGTCAGCGAATTACGACCTTCTGCACATGGAAACTGACTACCCACTCCCTTTAAGTTGTAATCGTGTCAGCTCAAAAACTCAACCCAGATTTCCTCCCTTTTTCACAATTTGATTGGTAACCAACTTTGGATAGGCCTATATAATCGTTAGTTTCGCCAAAATAATATCATTTGACTTCTTTCAGGGTACAGAGTCCTATAGGTTTTCCCGCCCAACTTTGTACACTTATCATCCAAATTAACGTTACCTTCATTCAGTTTCCTGCGAAATTGAATGACTATGTAGATCAACATTCAAAAAGCTAATTGCGTCGTTCAATTTGATTTAGTAGCATGCGATTTCATACTCTTGTCACGGAGACGTGCAAAGCGAGCATTCAGTTAAAGCAGGGCTCCCACTTAGCAGAGTTGGAGCCTCGAGTTGTGGCGAGCTGGCGCGAGCTTATGGCAAGCCGTTTTATCATTAAAACATATGAAGAAATCAATTCTTGATATCAAGAAATAATTTTACGTTGTAAAGCAATGGTAATTCTTGATATCAGGAATTAAATTCGTGATATCAAGAATTAAATTCTTGATATGAAGAAATATGTTTTAATAATAAAGCGGCTTGCCATAAGCTCGCGCCAGCTCGCCACAACTCGAGGCTCCAACTCGGCTAAGTGGGAGCCCTGCTTTAGAAAAGCATGCAAGGAGCATTCACGTTCATGGTGGTTTGTATGCGGGCATTCAATTTTGTGAATAGGCATACGTATTTTACATTTGTGCATTGCTTTTCATTTGATTTCAATTTGTCCCTTTGTACATTTCTGTTTGAATAATTTATGCAAAGTTTACTTGTAGGAATGACAATGACATGCGTATTCGTTAGCAGGTATCTCCAGGGGTGGCACTATGTTATTTTGTAAGGGGGGCGCCGGCTCGGGGGTTTTAGGCATTATACGACCAGATGAGCATATTTTGATATCTTATTTGTGACACTGGCAGGTCACTAACTGACATGGAGTCCAGTGGGGTGGAGCCTTCAGAAGCTCTGGGGTTTAAGGCATTAAATAACGGTCAAATGAGCATCCAGGGGGCGGAGCCCCCCGCAAGCTCAGGGCTTTAGACATTTAATTACGGTCAGATGATCATTATATTGATACCTCATTTGTGACACTGGCAGGTCTCTTTCTTTCTTTCTGTTTCTCTTTAAAATACTTTTTCAAAAAAGTTGGATCCCCGCCATTTCGCGGGCTCTGGCACTTAAGCTTCTAAATAACTATATTTTTTGCCTGACTGTAAATTTGGGGAATTTGTCATTTTCCAACAAACTAATAAAAAATATATAAAAAGTGAGTAAAAAATCCAGGAAAATCACGTCATTTCAGCCATATTGGTAAATAACTGGTATCGAATTAGAAATAAACCACGTTTGAATTATATGGGAGGGAGGGGGGGGGGGGGGCAACTACCCCCTGAGCTCACCCCATCATTACGCCAGTGTCTACACCTATGATAATTCAAATCCTAAATGATAAATAAAATAATGAGCATTTCTAAAATGAACATGTTGCTGTTTTTGCATATTCACAACAGCGATAAAGTAAAAGTCCACTCCAAAAATAATTTACTTTCAATAGAAGCCAAATAATCATACAAACCAATCAAAAAAGTTTGAGCAAAATCGGATAACTAATAAGTAAGTAGAGAGTCGATTTTCATAATACGAGAAGAGGTTCGCTATTCATAATATAAAATGAGGGTCGCTAGTCATAATAGGAGAAGAGGGTCGCTATTCATAATATAAAATGAGGGTCGCTAGTCATAATAGGAGAAGAGGGTCGCTATTCATAATACGAGGAGAGGTTCGCTATTCATAATACGGTATGAGGGTCGCTATTCCTAATATTGAGTTAGGGTCGCTATTCATAATAGGGAATGAGGTTCGCTATTCATAATACGGGATAAGGGTTGCTATTCATTAAAATGAAAATGAAATAAGCAATAAATTAAATTTTAATAAGAAAGCGAAAAAAATGGATAGGGGACACCCCACGGCTGTGGCGGAGGCGGGAGGGGGGGGGGGGGGCTACACGGCCCCGAATATTCATAGAAAACATTTATTGAAAACATATTGAAAACATTTCTATAACAAAAAAAGGGGGCGTGCCCCCCCCCCCCCCCATCAGTCCGACCATTCGGCCTACCCTCCCCCTGCAGTATTTCCGTGGTACAAGTACAGATTACCGACAATTCTCGTCCAAGTATTTTATAGATGGCGTAGCCTCTGTGTGTTTCACGGGGGAGTGGGGGGGGGGGGGGGGTGCGGTTGGGGTTGTAGCAGTGTTGCCATCAAGGGGTTGATCTATCATGTCCCCTTACCTTCAGCAATGACGAATGCGACAAAAAGGGGGTTGTAGTAAGTTATATACAATATTCAAGCCTTTCGTAAATATACAAAATTGCACGATTTTTTTCCATATACACTGTCGTTCATAAAGTTGGAATATTTTTGTTTTACCCCAATTTATGGAATTATTTTTAAAATGATTTAAAAATAATAGATCTAGATAATAGTATACATTCTCAGATTTTATTGAATAATAATTGTACAATGTGTGTTTTGCGTGAATGCTAAAGCATGTGTATGCTACTATGCTTATCAACAAGGGGACCTACGCCCTTAAGTCATAAATGACAGTAATGAGGATTATGCCCCACAAAAGGGCACTAATATAGCAAATCGACACGGTTTTGATCCTGGGGCCTCAAAGTTACGTGGCCATTGCTTTGTCACTGAACCATGATGACTGTACGCAGCGGGGGCTAGGGTAGGGGGCAGTTTCCATAAATAAACAAAATCCTCTGTGTGCCCATGCTTTGAGCTATAATGCATGGCTGTCCAGAGGATTTTGATATGTTGGGGACCGGGGTAAAATGCAATAAATGATTGAAAATGTATTGCATTTTCTGTGTTTTTTTATATATATATATTTTTTTTTTAATTTTAATTTTAAATAAAATTTATAATAATCTTTTTTTGGCCGGGGGGGGGGGGGCACGTCCCTGTTTTTCAGTAAATTTTGGGCAAATTTAAGGCTGATTTTAACATATTTTTGGGGGCCGGGGGGGGGGGGGGCACGTGCCCCCTGTGCCCCCCCCCCCCCGGATCCGCCACTGAAGTCAGTTAGGGCAATTACGGGGTTCATTCGCATTGGCCATTTGTGAGAACCTCGTATTTTGAACCCCCGTAAGTGATGTTTTCCTGGCATCTACTAATACTTTGTGGGTCGACTGCATAAACACATGATAGCGTTTTTCTACGCACATCACATTTTCACTTGGCATTTCTTCATTTATTAGCAAACTCGTTTTGTTCAGTTTTGCTCTTTGTACTTTTTCTATTCTCTCTCTCTCTCTCTTCTTTTTCTTCCCCATCAGCATTTCTCCTAAATATAACTTTCTTCCTTCTCAACTTTTCTCTGTTGTTGTTTTGTTTTGGTTTGCGCTCTCCATCCTAAGACATGGGAAATATATACAAAAGAGATAGATTAATGTATTATGAAAAGGAGAAAATGGGAAGATATATGCATGATGTATATATCTTCCCATTTTCTCCTTTTCATAATACATTAATCTATCTCTTTTGTATATATTTCCCATGTGCAATTGCTTCTAGTCTGTTGAGGTACCTGTAGTTTAGTTGTTTAAGTATTTTGTCTTCAAAGAAATTAAAGCATTCAAGTATATATTATATTCCGTTTGGGGACCTTGCTCTAACAATTAAGCCCAGCTTCTATAAGGTCTCCTCTTTATTTCATGTACAGAACCGTAACCTTTTTATAGAATTTCTTTACAAGAGTTCTATGTTGAACGTTACTAATATTGCGCTTTAAATTATGTTTGTTATATTGATAATCTGCTGTTCCAGTTACTTTATTTGAAATTCTATGTACAAATGTTTGTGAAAGAAGAAATAAAATGAACTATGAACTCAATGAACTATGTGTAGCTAGGCTAGGCTCTCAACCAATCACTTGCCACCACATATTTTTACACGGGTATGAGCCGCTAACCTCTATGAGCCCTCTCCGACGATCTGTGCGCACGGGGGAATCCTACACCAATGTAAACAGGAAACCGAACCCGCGAAAATATAAGGATGACTTCTTACTCTTAGGCGTGTTTTAAACGTGCTGAATTGCGTGCAACCCGAATTTAAGAACCAGCGAATATGTTTTGGGGTCGCTCAGCTCGAAAAATTAATCACGCGATTTAACAGCGTTTCCAGTATATTCCAGTTCGTGGGGAATCCAACAAACGTATGACTGAGCCGACGTCGACTAGCTAGCTGCTGACCAACTAATCCGACCACGAAGTCGATACCATACATCATCATCTCGTTCTCACTCGACCAGGACATGACCAGGAGATGACTGGTAAGTTAACTATTTCAGTCCACTAATATCTGAATATTGGCCACATCCATCAGTCAATCGATCGGCTCTCATTCAACGTACACAACGAATTACACCACTGTACAGTGTAGCCTTAAGGGCTCTCTCGAAATGTTTTTTTAATGATATTGTTCGAGACAATATCATTAAAAAAACATTTCGAGAGAGCCCTTAAGGCTAGTACAGTGTACTCCACTACAGCAAAGCATAGATAGTGACTCATACTTCATAGACCAAAAGCTTCAGTCTCTCTATATCGTCGGTTGTTCCACTGTCACTGAGACTACGTCTGGCTCCATATGCCATACCCTTACAATTTGTTTTCAATGGTATACCATTCGGAAGTACCACTGAAAATACCATACAGATGCCATTCACAAACACCATTTAAATACCATTCGGATACCATTGACTGATGGAGAGTACGCTCGCTACGCTTGAATGGGCACCATTCACCTACCAGTGAAATACCATTTAACCTAATAATAATTTTTTTGGATGCTCATTTGCATAATCACCAATGGTAGATGAATGGTACTATTTAAACTATTGAAATTTGAATATGAAATATGCAAATTTTGTAACATTTACCATTCACCATTGGCATGGTAGGCCAATGGTGGATGGTAGGCCAATGGTGGATGTTGAATGGTAGGCCAATGGTGGATGGTGAATGGTAGGCCAATGGTGAATGGTAGGCCAATGGTGGATGTTGAATGGTAGGCCAATGGTGGATGGTGAATGGTAGGCCAATGGTGAATGGTGAATGGTAGGCCAATGGTGGATGTTGGATGGTAGGCCAATGGTGGATGGTGAATTGTAGGCCAATCTACCATTCACCATTGGCCTACTATTCACCATCCACCATTGGCCTACTATTCAACATCCACCATTGGCCTACCATGCCAATGGTGAATGGTAGAATAATGTTACAAAATTTGCATATTTCATATTCAAATTTCAATGGTATAAATAGTACCATTCATCTACAATTGGTGATTATGCAAATGAGCGTCCAATAAATTATTATTAGGTTGAATGGTATTTCACTGGTAGATGAATGGTGCCCAATGGTACATTGCGAGCGCAATCTCAATGGTATCCGAATGGTATTTAAATGGTGTTTGAGAATGCTATCCGTATGGTATTTTCAGTGGTACTTCCGAATGGTATACATGTACCATTGGTATACCATTGGTATACCATTGAACATTTTTTTGTAAGGGCAGCTTCATTAAATAATTGTTAATTGTTTATGATCAGATAAATAACTTGATAAAAGTTCTAAAGGTGTGCCCCTAATACTGTAATATTTCAATTTTTTGTAATAAAATAGAATGATTTATAAGCTGCTTTAATAAACAATAACAGATGTTCATGTAAGCAAATGTATAATAATGTACATCACAGAGTCATATGAGTGGGACCACAGGCACAAAACAGCAGTTACGATAAAGAGACACATATCAGATCCAAAATTACTCCGAATTGAAGAAAAAACTAAAGATCCATCATTGCTCCTGAGGACTAGGGTATTATTCCTTGCAGTTTGTCAGCTTTGAAACGTTGATCATGAAGAAAAATTCGCGAGAAGTAAAGCGAAATCACAGAGCAAATTGTAGTTCAAAGTATAAGAGACACCTAGTTTTCTCAAAGTCACTACCAGTGAAACACAATTGACCATACAATTCCACCATTGAAACACCATTCACCATACAGACTCTACCATTGAAACACCATTCACCATCATACACCACCATTGAAACACCATTCACCATACAGAATCCACCATTGGCACACCATTGAAATACCATTTACCATTGATGCTACCATTCAAACACCATTCATTTTTTTTTTGTAAGGGGAATGTCAACAAATGTCAGTTTTATTAAAGAAATGACCCATATCAGATGGTTATTTCTGTCTAAGATAGTCAATGCTAATGCGTATTGACCTTTAGTAGGGAGGCCAATGCCCAAATCTAACTTTTTAATTACTAATTTTTTTATAATAAAACTAAGATTAAAAGAAAGCATTTACTTTCACTAAGAAAATTCACCCATCTGCCGACTCCAGAAGTTCCATCAAATAGGAGATATCCAGCTCGTTTTATCCAGCTTCCTTCTACGCCTATCCGTACGTAAGAGCCTTGAAACAATTATATTTCATGTAGCAAAGTTACGTTCATAATTAGACAGGCCCGAGGGAATGGGCGTGTCATTGTCAGGACAAAGTTCATGATGAAGTTTAAAACTTCGCGCGAAAGTGCAATCACTCAACAGCGGCTAGCCTTGAATCGGTCGCACACGTACACACCGACACAGGCAAGCCCCGATGCAGGCTGAAATCCAGCCATCAATGTGCGAACGATTACATCTTCTACTACTACGAGCCGAAGGCGATGGTTCAAAAATCAAGAAGAGATATCAAAATTGGCAGGAAAGAAATATATATAATTCATTGATATTTACCTTAGATGTGTATTCCAATAATTTGATTTCCTCATGAGTATTCCTTATTATCAACGATCGAGAAGTTACGAGGTCCAATTAACATCCATCTTGCAGCGAACACAATGCGGAGTACAGGACAGCAGCATGCATAGCGCATATCCATGCAACGAACGTGTACTAATATTTCTCTAACTCTCTATCTCTCTCTCTCCCTTTCGCTATACGTAACATACACACTCACTAACCATGTATCATACAACACACACCTTCAAATCATGGCTTTCATTTCAATTCTCAATTGGAGTATAGACTGCTCACGTAGACTTTTTTTTTTACTGAAATATCTTTTTTAACACTTCTCATACATTACTGCACGACTCGTATCTAGTGCTGTGAGAATAAGGTACTAGGGTCTATAAATAAGACTACGCTTTGCGCACGATCTGACCGGAGCTCAGACATATGTCGCAATACCCTTTATTTTTGGCGCGAACAATGACGTCACTGTTCACAGTTTTCCTTCTCATTTTGAGATGGATGTAGCTATATAGGGCTCAAACCAACGCAAGATTGACAGAAACATCGTACTCTATCTACTTTCGAATGTTCAGTTTGTAAAAATCTGTATTTAAAAAGATATAATCTTTTTTCTTTATATTTTCTAGTTGTTAGAAGTGGCAATTGTGAACATCTGAAATGTTGATCTCTATCAAAAGTTCTTTACTCAAAACGGATCCCATATTTTTAGGGTCTACCTTCTGCCAATGAGAAGGTTTTTAGTGAGCAAACCTCTACGCCCTCTAGGATGTTCTTAGTCGGTGGTGCGAGCGCGTCAGGGTCGTCTGCTACAACAATTATTGGATTAAAAAACGTCAAAATCTGCAAGATCGTCAACAAATGGTGAAAGACTGTTACAGATCCGTGATTATAGGTATGTTGTGAAATGTATAATTGTATTTTCTTTTCTTATTTTCATCAATTTTTATTTTTACATCATTTTTTTCCCTCTGCTAATTTTTTGAAGTGGGCGACGAGCGAACAAATCGTAGGTGTAGAAGCCTTACGCCCGGGCATTGGCCTCCCTACCTTTAGCGCTGCAATACGGGTTAATAGGCAGCATTTGAATACATGAATAATCAATACACTCACAACACACAAGTGCACACAATCATGCCGATGTGGCTGATCTGCAAGTTTGACGCACTAACCATTTGAATTTTTGAATTGTTCTTTCTAACATTGTTAGATCCAAGTTAAAAAATTGTATTTTACTGCTACTTAGATGTCATCAATAATAGGGGCTTTTCGTTTGTGTGGACGAGGACGGTGTACCTATCCTCTAACGATGCGAATTCGGCGTCAGACACACGTCCTGTTCACTAGTTTATAACCCTTTTGTTTTTAGTCGAAGCCCGTTCTCTACACAATGACGTAATGGCCCCCGCACGCGCTTATTTAGTTTCTCCTTCTTTCACTTCTTATGTTATTCTTCGTTTATTTTTCTATTATAGATCGATCTCTCTATTTTCTTATGTTATTCTTTATTTTTCCTTCTTTCATCTTCTGTTATGTTATTCTTTGTTTTTATCATTCTATCACTTTCTCTTTCTATCTTTCCTCATATTATTCTTTGTTTCTTCCTTCTATCATCTTCTCTTATGTTATTCTTTGTTTTTATCATTCTATCACTTTTTCTTTCTGTCTTTCCTTATGTTATTCTTTGTTTTTCTATCATTCTCTTCTCTTCTATCTTTCCATTTTCTTCTATTTTGTATCACTTTCTATTTCCGTCTTATCCCTATGCTATTCTTTGTTTCTTCTATCACCTTCTCTTATGTTATTCTTTGTTTTTATCATTCTATCACTTTCTCTTTCTGTCTTTTCTAATGTTATTCTTTGTTTTTGCCTTCTATCACCTTCTCTTATCTTATACTTTTTTTTTATCATTCTATCACTTTTTCTTTCTTTCTTTCCTTATGTTATCCTTTGTTTCGTCCTTCTATCATCTTCTCTTATGTTATTCTTTATTTTTATCAATCTATCACTTTCTCATTCTGACTTTTCTTATGTTATTCTTTGTTTCTTCTTTCTATCACCTTCTCTTTCTGTCTTTCCTTATGTTATTCTTTGTTTCTTCCTTCTTTCATCTTATCTTATGTTATTCTTTTGTTATTATCATTCTATCACTTTCTCTTTCTGTCTTTCCTAATGTTATTCTTTGTTTTTTCCTTCTTTCACCTTCTCTTATGTTATTTTTTTGTTTTTTAAAATCATTCTATCACTTTCTCTTTCTGTCTTTCCTTGTGTTATCCTTTGTTTCTTCCTTTTTCATCTTCTCTTATGTTATTCTTTGTTATTATCATTCTATCACTTTCTCTTTCTGTCTTTCCTTATGTTATTCTTTGTTTCTTCCTTCTATCACCTTGTCTTATGTTATTCTTTGTTTTTTTATCATTCAATCACTTTCTCTTTCTGTTTTTACTTTCTGATTTACGCTGCAATGTACATGTAGCAAGATGACGTCATTTTGACGACGGGGCACTAGTTTTCTGACGAACCTCAAATCATTGATGAACTGGTTCGCAAATTTGGCTTGACAACGCCAGACGACCCGACGCATGCGCAAATCGCTGAAATGATGTCACATCTTTGACCTCGACTATGTGGACGTGACAAACAAAAAAAACCTAATGTCACCAAAGAACCGATTTTGATAGACCGAAAGCTTCAGTCTCTGATATCGATGGTTGTTCCGCTGAGATTGCATCCGGCTCCTCTGACCGCCTCTATACATAGACTGAAGATCATCCTATGGGGACTGAGTGGAACAAATGGTCGGTTCGGCCGGACCGCAATAATTGGGGTATGCACCGGATATGCAATGAGATTTTCACTCTTTAAATCCTCATACATGCACTTTGGCTGCAATATTACAATAATTATATTAAATTATAAAAAATAACACAGAATTTTTTTATTTGACTTACGATAGCTTGCTCATTTAGATCCTAAATTAATGATTAATCCGAGAAATTTTCGTAGTCAACATGATTCGTTTTTTCTTTTTGAACGTCCAATATAGACTATTGTGGAATGAAAGGTGCAAAAAATGCCCCATTTGGGCCTTTGAAAGCCCTAAGTCCAATAGCTACGTACGAGTCAGCCCGGCTTGACCCAGTGATATATGAATATTCATAAATCCAATATTAAACGAGTGCTCTGATTTGCCATTGGCTATGTTTTGGCAGGTTGACCCGGAAATATATCAGCCGGGTCATGTCATTGATTACTTGTTTGAATGCATGAACGTACCGTTTCACGGATCTGAGATAAAAATTGGATAACTCATATGAGTAAGTCCGTAAATTTCGCATTTTATAATAGGTTATCAAATTTTGATAACTGTAATTAGGAGAAAAATATATAAACCTTTTTTCTATCTGATTTATAAATCGGAAAATTAGATCCAAATATTGAAAATCGGTACAGAAATGGGCCAATCTATCCCCCGGTGCAGGTGGTCTGGATGAACATCTGTGTATGGGGAATGTCAACAAGTGTCAGTTTTATTAAAGAAATGACCCATATCAGACGGTTATTTCTGTCTACGATTTTGAGTGAAATCAGTTGAGTTTTGTATTTATTTATTTATTCAGTCTTCTTTAAAGTCCTATCAGAGCCACAAGGCCTGCTTTTCAAAGGAGCCCTGTAGGCGAGTGACAAAGTACATGGTACAAATTACAACAACACAACACATGTTTCGTTTGGAAATTCATTTTTATAAAGGAATCAAGTTATATCAAAACTATTTGATATATGTCGCAGATAAACTGTGAAGTTGAAAGTGGAACAATATAATTATTTATACAGATAAATACTCATTTGTAACGCAATACAAAAGAAACGTATTGAAAACAAAACAAGATTTTATATATAACCTGATTGGAAAAGTTCATTAGGTAGCAAATAACCAAAACTTGCATACTACCAAAAGTATCGTTTTCAAAGCAATATGTTATTAATCATCGATCAGTGATGTTCACTGATTCCCAATCTTTCCAAAGGAAGGGGGATGTTACGATATCCGAATATCCGGTATCCGTTGTAGTTGAATAAACAATATGTCTACCATAGTACCATAACAAACCTGACTACCGACTCCTAGTATCTACCAATACTAAGACCCTCAAACTCATCAATGATTTTTAAGTTTTCACAAGAAAATCAGACAGTCGTCTATTAAAAACATAGGAATTACTCATTAGTAATACTTTTACTATGATACAGTTCTTGCATCAAATCAATGCAAAAAACTTAGTAATTTGTAGATAAATGCTTTCTGTTTGGGCTTACATCAAAAGGGTGCGGTGCGGCGTGGTGTGGTGAGTACAACGCACCCATTCGAGAAAAGCCCCGCTTTTCGGAATACCGTCTTAACACACCCTTTCGGGATAAACGGGGGTCTTTTCTCGAAAGAGTGCATCAACTAGTCTTTCACATCAGTCCTTTAAAATGTTTAAGGAATATAAATGTCGTTTTATGAATTGAAATAATCAAAATTGAACTACTTTTTATATAGTCTTGCAGATCGGCCCAAAATGGGCACCGATCAGATTTTAAAGGGGTATTTAAAATGGGAACTTGTTGAAGGAAAAGGGGCACGTGTCCAAATAAAAGGGGCACTTATCGCGTGCGGTATTTTGCATAGGCCTATACGTATACATTATCCAGACTTTGCATGCTTCATATCCTGACCAGAAAGTGGAATAACAATCTCTAGAAATCATGTAATTACATATAATATTAAGCAAATTTATGTAATATAATACGAGGGATGAATCGTGCTATTCGATTTGGCCTTGGCGTGATAGTGATTGCTGTTGATTATATACGGTGACCATGATGAGTGAATCGCGAGCGTCCCTTTGCATTTTTATGATGTCCTGCAGCTGCCGCAGTTCTATTTATGAATGTTGCATATTTGTAATTGATTTTCGCCAAATATAATCTCACATCTAATCGTCTTTGTTTGTTATCCGTGAAATTTGCCAAAAAGCCCTACACATCCCGAAAAATTAGAAAATGTCTTGCCCAGTCACCCCAGTGACAGGGTGCATGACAGATCGATCGCCAGTTGAGCTGGGCCGGGGGAGCTGAGCGGCAGCTGGCAACTCGGCCAGCTCGCGCTGATATGCTATCACTTGACCTGCACCAGCATCGACGCCGTCTTCTCCGAATTGAATTGTTCTCTTTCTTCCATCTCTCCTACATCCCCATCCCCATCATCATCATCGTCACTATCACTATCACTACCAGTACCATGCACTGTCACTAGTTGTGGAGCTGTGCTCATCAACTTCGAATTCTAAATCTAGTAAAACCTCTTCTTCGAGCTCGGACATTTTGATCAGATATTTAGCGTTTGAGTGGCATTTGTATACGTATAATGCATGCAGGCGAGAGTTGTTTGAGAGCATCTCATGCTCATGTGCCCAACCTCATACGTCACAAATCGTACGTCACAATAGCGGCCCGATCAAGGGCGGAATAATCGGGTAGTAATTTCACCACTTTTAATAGCAGATAAGTCAATTCTGTAACAATTTTTGAAAACTAAATATGAACCATTAGAAAGATTGTAACATTAACTTTGCAATGATACCAACATTATTAAGGTTAAAAGCCTTTTGAAACCTTCGCTCAGCTACTTTATACTTTAAACAGATAGAGCAGTATACCACCAAATACATATACAGCCTGGGATAAATCAAGCAAGACAGTACTTGCAGAACCTCAGGCCAAAAGGTGGGAGGGGATGAAGAGGAAATTGACTCTCAGTTTTCCTGATCAGTCTTGATACAGATTCACATAATTCGGTAACGTGGGCCAACTATCAGGCATTCATCATGTTAAACTTTATGAATACAGATGCTCCATCATCTCCCCTTCACATGGTTGGAGCTTGAGAGAGGGCAAGTTAATGTTTGACAATACGGTATTCACAGCCGACACTATCTCAACGTCTAAGTGATGCCAGAACAAACCGCGGTAGACTCTGGTTGCGTTTATCTAGGAAATTTTTGGCTAGAATCAGGTTTCTCAAACGTCTTTCAGGCAAATTTAGAAGTAGATAAACGCAAAGCCGTTTTCAAACGTCTTTAGATATGGGCATATCAAAAGACGCAAAAAGGTGCGTTTTGTATGTGACATACAGCCAGAATCACGTTTCTGAGAGGTCGATAAACGCAAAGCTGTTTTGAACGTCACATACAAATAGGACCACACAGGTGTTGTGTACAAGCATGTGTGTGAATTTGACCTCCGAGAAACTGTCTGCTTCCCGGGTCAAAACAGCTGGGCAGACACAAGGCCTTTATTTTGAATCGTGAAGAGTAGATAAACGCGACATCCCGCAAATCATGATCGTATAGTGGGGTTCGATAGTGGGGTACGATATGTACATATCTAGTGGCAAGCCTAGATAAACGCGCTCTCTGTCACAGAATCAGATACTGGTACTACCGGGTGAGTCAAAAAAAAGTTTACACCTAGAAAATTGTTAATTATTTTAAAAATCATCTATGAATAGTAAATTATTATACATCTAATGAAAGAGTGTTTTATCCCAAATCATTTGGTATCATGTTCATGTGGTATGTGTTCACGCTTGGATGAACAGGAAGCATTGTTTGCGAGAGTGCAAAAATCGACTTGCGCCAAAGTGATGCCAACAGCATGTATTATATTGGGATTAGCGGAGTGAGAGAATGAATTGAATGTATCAAATGAAATGCATTGCATATGCTTTTTGCAGAAGCAAAGTCACACACACGCGCACAAATGTTCACTGATATTTGATATTCAATTTTTGATATGTGTGGCATGATTAATTTTGTTAGGGGTGTTATTTGGATCTGCAAAGACCAAATTCATACCCGATTCCAAATTGTTTTATTCAAACATCACATAATCAAATTTGGCGCAAGTCAATTTTTTGCACTCTCGCAAACAATGCCTCCTATTCATCAAAGCATGAACACATACCACACAAAAATGATACCAAACGATCGGGGATAAAACACTCTTTCATAAGATGTATAATAATTCACTGTCCATAGATGATTTTTAAAATAATTACCGGTAGCAATTCTCTAGGTGTAAACTTTTTTTTGACTCACACTGTAGTGATCAAACAGTGATATGACACTGAGTAGGATGATGAGCTGTGCAATGAAGCAATATAAGCATCATTGGACAATGTGTTTAGAAATAACTGTTTATTTTGTTGGCCAAGGATCCTGATTCAAATCTTTCGGTAGCCCTTTTGACAGCCATTATGAATGTTCATTGTCAAGGTACCGGTAAGCACTTTTATTTTTGAAAATTGAATAGTTGAATTTGCCATGTCAGAAAACATATTATTAGACACTAAAATCATTAGAATCGGATAATGTTAACTGTGCCTATGAAATTGACCACCAGTCAAAAGTGTGTTGTCCTTTTTGACCATTGCGCCCTCATTTTAGGTCGGATGTATAACAAACTATACATTTTTGGAATCCTCATGACCAGACAAGTAATTTAATTTGCAATTTGTCAATGTTAACTATGTTGGGGAATTTGACCACCACTCAAAAGTGTGTTGACCTTTCAACGTTTTTGACCATAGTGCCCTTATTCAAGGTCGAAGGTTATAACAAAATATACATTTTTGGAATCCTCATGACCAGAGTAATTTGGTATGCATATCGACACGATTGGAATATATTTCAATTTCGACCCCTGTTTGACCTTTGTTGACCCCTCCCGGAAATGCCTGACATTTTCAAGGGGGCAGCCCGAGTCATAATTGTTCGGTATTCATCAGGGAACACAAAAACACTTTCAAACCTTTGTTCCCAGAATTTGTTCCCAGAATTTGGTCACGGGACCTACAGGCTGGTCTCCTACTAATTGATTTATACTTAGAAGTAGAAATTTATACAAACGTTTTTGCTTTCTTTCATAACAACAGATTTCAGGAGAGTGTTGATGTCATTATAAGAGAGACATGGCTGAGGTCCTGATAGATCTTAAGACTGCTTGCGGATACCTTGGCTCAAATGGGATCACTGAAAGGAAGGTGAGAATTGAGGTTTAAAAATTGGTAATTTTTATATTGACTTTTTTTTTCCTTCTTGCAAATTACATGAAAGGTGACTTTTGTGTACAGTGCATGTTTTCATTTAGAAATAAAAATTGCCAGAGCAGAGGAAGCTCTCGTTAACAGCGTTGAAGGGATCGTGTCTTCACTGTATATAAAGTAGGCCTAAGTCTAACATCAAGGAATAAATTTGGAAATTCATGCATGACTTTCTAAATTTTCTGTGCAATGCTGTTTTCTATCGTACACTCAACAAAAAAAGAAAGAAAGTAGAACACTCCTTATAGTTTATAGGTTAATATCAAATATTTATTTTAAAATCTTATCTTTCAGATAGGTATCAAAATAAACATAACTTATTCCTCTTTAAGATTATATGCCCTTCACACATGGGTGAGCATAGCCATTTAACAATAAATGAGTCTCTGAAAGAAAAATGGGGCATCTGGCCATTCACATTTTGATGATCATTGGAGGTAACCTATGGCTCGTCCATGATCTTGAGTCCTAATCTTGACCAGGGAGCTGCTGTCATACAAGGAGTGGAATCCAACCGCTCTCCTTTGACCCCATGCTCCAACCCGCCAAAAAGTTATGCGCTACTACGCAACTATTGACCCGGTGGTGAGATAAAAGAGCGCATGAAATATCAGGATTTAGAATTCCTACATCAGAAAATGATATCTCAGCAAATGTTCACTGTCCCTTTCAATGATTTTTCATCAATTGTTGAATGTTCAATGTGTATTGAGTTGATCAAGCGATTACAAACCTTTGTAATTTCAGACTTTTTTTCCAACTGCAAAAATACAAAAAGCACGCATTAGCAAACTTAAAGTTATCAAAAAAATGTAATCATAGATTAAATGACGGGACATCGTAAAATATTGAGTTTTTGTCAGGATTTAATTTTTCATTTACCAACTCTGGCACACAAATTATAGAAAGGGCGGAGTACTAAATCTGAACAATTGTTTGATGCGCTATTCCCAATACAATCCCTATATAAAGTTTATAATTTACACTGAAGTTTTGCCGTTAACTCAATAAATATGAAACTGGTGCCTGGCCTCCGAAATTCCCCGCAGTGGAAGAGAGGCTCTGAGCCTGGAACTTCAAAGCCAAGTGGAATGTTATGCATCCCATTGTTACGCTTTAGAACTCATGCATGCGTTTGGGTAAATTACAAGAGTTTCTACTCCTTGTATGACAGCTCCCTGTCTTGAGCATTCTTGTGAAAACCATGCAGTCCTGATATTAAAGTTGACATCCAGAGCTCGGTCCTCAGTGTTTCTCATTCTTTATGTTCATTGTTGAACAAGAATATCTCACAGATACACATGTTTATTTACATTTGCATGGCTACTTGCTCTATTTTTGCTATCAAAGAAAGCTTATGATCTCAGGAATTTGGAAAAAATTATTTATAATTTGTAAAATACTTAATTATTAAATGATTATTTTCATCTAGGCCTGAGTCATGTCGGGTTTTTCATAAACCGGGTCCCGACGGCCTTGCACCGATCGGGACCCGGTGTCCCGAAATCAGCTCGCAGGATTTGTCACTTGCCTCTATAAAAAGCGCATATCATCAGTATGTCCCTTAAAAGTGACCTTTTTTATCAGTATAAATAAATCAACACATGCATACCTCGACACAGATTGGTATATTCTTCCATTTGACATTATTTTCATCCATGATTGGCGATGTTTAGTGCCATTATCTTGCCTCTCAAAGTAAAAAAAACTCGAGCAAAAATATAAAGACAACATTCAAGCCGCCATTTTGATTCATGCAGGTTGAATAAATCGGGTCAAAAAATATGAATGTTAGAATAATAAAACGGCTTTCTAAAAAATTCTTCTTTACAACATACCGATCAAATAATTTGTTAAAGACAAATAAATATTTATCTCTTAATTTAAACATCGCATGCTTTTTTTTAAAAGCTGAAAATTACTTTGTAATCACAAGAAGTTTCGATAGGGATAGCTGTTGCAAGGCAAGTTAAGACTAGTCTCGGAAAAATGCGCAGTGCTCGTCGTTAGCTGTAAGGCGTGCCAGAACGAACCCAAACAAAGACGTGGTCGTAACGAGAAAAAAATCATTAAAAGCTACGAGAGCACAATTGGAAAGACAACTACTCACGACGAGGAGCACTGCGCATTTTCCGAGACTAGTCTGAACTTGCCTTGCAACAACTATCCATATCGAAACTTCTTGTGATTACGGTACCAAGTAATTTTCAGCTTTTAAAAGAAGCATGCGGTGTTCAAAATCAAAGAAAAAATATATATTTTGTCTTTTAAAAATTATTCGATCGGTATGTTGTAAAGAAGCGCTTTTTAGAAAGCCGTTTTATTATTCAAACATTAATGTTTCTTTCAACCTGATTTATTAATCCTGCCGAGAGACCCGGCCAGTACAGTAGCTGGCTAGTAGCTGGCAAAAACAACCCCATAGGGCGAACTGCTTTGCAATTTATATCAGCTAGCAGTTCGAATTGATTCAGGATGAGCTAGAATATGATTGGTAACAATTAAATACTTAAGTTTTAAGGTGGATTGATTTTAGTGGTGTGCAAAACTGCACTTTCTTACATATTTCTTTATTTTTTTCGGAGCGTCGGTTCTCAAAAAACGAAACCGGGACCCGACGGCAACGGTCGGGTCCCGGTGTGATCGACCGTACCGACTCAAGCCTATTTTCATCATTCATTTTCTCACTCAAATGAAACCAATAAAATGCCCCAAATAATGTGACATAGGGGATTGAAGCATGTCCCCAAAACATAAACAAAAGCTTGTAACCACTACATGGAGTCTATGGTTTTTGCTGTATAAGTTTGTTCCATGCTTTGATTGTTGTCCATGTATGTTCTTTGAAGTAGATAAAGATAAACTAAAAAAAAAGAAAGGATATTTGAATTGATTTGATTTGAAAAGGTATTTATTAAAAACCACATGGGAGCTCATCAGTTGAATTGAGTGGAATGTACATCATACATAATTCAAATAAATGCAATACAAAGTAAATATGATACAATTTGACATTAAGACTTATACATAATTAAAGAGAAATACATTGTAGCTATAGTATGTAAATTGAAATAAAATAGGGCAAAATTAAACTTTGTACAGATATTAAAAAGCGAAGACCTAAACAAATTAGGTACAAAGTATAAAGAGGGAGTTGGGTCCGTGAAATATAATTATATAAGTTTATCTAAAGGCACAGGGATTTGTATCTTAAGTCTTTAAAACTAATATTAGAAATGGATTGTAGGTTAACTGTTAAATGTCCGAAATCAGGTAAAGTTCATGAAGGCGTTTTGTGGAGTTGTGTGGGATGTGAACGAGGTTGTGTACTGTATGAACCAGGCTTGGTTCATGTGGTGCACAACTTTTTTGAATTACTTTACACAGCTTTACACATCAAATTTACAGTGTATGCACTTGGAGAGCAAAATAATTATTCTGTGTTATTTACTAATGATAAGCGCTGTGAGCATGTTTTAGTACAGCGGATTAGCTCCCCATATAACGAGAATTGTGCACTTTTTGATAAAAGCATGAAACTTCTAGCATAGTTAGTTTAGACCATAAGATTCATTTTCAGATGTGGAGGGAAGTCAAATTTGACCTCTGATGACCCTGAGAGGTCAAATTCAAAATGGCCGCCAGTCCGCATGGTCTAATGTACAAACACGCTTAACTTTTGAACCAAATAGTCCAGAAAAACATTTAAGGTGTCGTTTCCAACTAAATTGAGGATGCCAATGCATTTGGTAATACTTTTGAGATCGCCAGATTTCGGGGTTTTGCATTTAGGTCAAGGGTAAGGTCAAAATTGACTAAAAATAGCAAGTTTTCAATGTTTACAACGAAACAAATCCCATTTATTTGTCATTTGTTCGCTCCTATGTTCTCAAATTTCTTTAAGAGTGGTTCCCCTGCAGACCATGAGATTCATTTTCAGATGTAGAGCGAAATCAGATTTGACCTCTGATGACCCTGAGAGGTCAAATCAAAAATGGCTGCCAGTCCCGCCTATTCAAAAACACTTAACTTTTGACCAAATAGTTCAGAAAAACGATTAAGGTATCATTTCTAACTAAATTGGGGATGCCAATTCATTTGGTAATACTTTCGGGATCGCCAGAACTCAGGGTTTTGAAATTAGGTCAAGGTCAAGGTCGAAATTGACTATAAATAGCAAGTTTTTAATGTTTACCAAAAAAAAAAAAAAAAAAAAATGTATTTGTTATTTGTTCTCCCCTATGTCTCAAATATCTTTAAGAATGGTTCCCCTGCATAGTCCCCCATCTTAAACCCTTTCAGTTAGTTTATTTCACTAACTAGCACCAGACCATTCTTGATCCAGACCGGTCTTGTATATAACTGACCATATACATAGCATGGTCAGTGGGCAGCTAGTATACGACAAACACCTCAATTCAAGTCGGGGAAAACTGCTCCTTTCCATTACTGCTCAATAATACTGGTAAGTTAATCTTCAAGTTACTTTGTGTTTTATTTGGTTCTAAGTAATATAATGATTAGTTCATATAAGTTTGGGTTGCTTATGGCAAAAGTTTTGATGTTCTCGAAGACACATGTCGTTTGATCTCTTGTTCATTTCCCATGTAAACCTCATAAATTGGCGGGAAAACTTTCTCTTACTTTAAAAGTTGGGAAACTATAAGTTTACCAAGCACGGTAGGTTTCCACAGAAAGTTCTCTCTTCATGTTAATTTGTTCTATTATGTTCTTATAAAAGACCAGTTAAAGAGAATTTGATTGAACTAATAAGTTGTATAGCTTTATTGAGGCTCTGTCAGTCAGGCATCTTTGTAGTCATGTAGTCATGTACTACTATACAAGTACTCATTGTTTTATAACATGAACTGGCATGAGTCATGGGTTGCAGGTCATTCTATTTTTAGTTATAAATGCTAGTCTGTATTTGCAGACTCTGTTAACTAGCTATCACTACAGTTCATGTACGGTTTCTGTACAGTTATTGAAAATCTGATTTATTTGAAACTCTTAGGATTCTGTTGGTTTAGTTTATGTTGCTTACCATTAAAAAAAAATTTGAATACCGGTAAATGATATAGACGCCTGTTGCTTATTGAGTCTAGTGATTCATTTACCATCATTTGCCGCTTGCACTGCAGCTTTCTTTATCCCCCCCCCCCAATATGTTGGGATTTGCATACCATATGAGTCCCATTGGGTTGTGTTGTTTATTGAGTTCTATGACTGTTAATTATGTATTATTTTATTCATTTATTACATTTTTGGGCTCACTCCAATCGTTTTTCACAGTTCAAGCTTGACTGATTTTTTTTTTTTTTAAAGATTGTTATTATTACAATAAAAACAATTAGCACTCTACATACAAATATCATAGTCTGCGATTTCATCATTAGGTTCCATTTGTTAACCAAATTTGCCATTATTATTAGTTGTTTCTTTTATCCTTTATTTCAAGCGACCAATTTCCCACCCTAAAGTAACATTGTGTATTTTATTTGTGTTTCAGAATCCTCTCTCCTGCTGTTGTGATTTTGTCGCAACCATGTCAAAGCGTCTCCATCTAATAGACCCCACCCAGCCCTCGACATCCAAGCTATCAAAGCCACCCCCAAGCACAAACTGGGACACTTGTGTCCTCTGCCAAATAGTAACAGATGAATCCTTAGGAGTGTCCTCTCAGATCTACGAAACGGACTGTTGGTAGTGGCTATGCATCCTTGGCAGAAGACATTCTCCGGTTCCAGACTCTTCAGCACATGCCAATAAACATCGACCTGGAGCGATTGAATGACGGTGATGGCATAGAATCTACTTTGTTGTCACATAGGGCTGAGTGGCACAAGAAATGCCGGCTAAAATTCAACAAAAAGGCCTTTGACGAGCAGAGTCGAAAAGAAACAATCGTGGGACAACAGCAATCTACCTCTGCTGTTCACACGAGATCTGCTCACAGCCATCCACAGTCTGCAGACCCTACTTGTCTCTTCTGCAATGAGCCTGCTGGTTCTACAGGCTTACATAAAGCATCAACCTACAACATTGACACAAACGTGCGTAGGTGTGCCCTTGAAGTTGAGGACACTGCTCTGTTGGCCAAGCTCGCAGCAGGAGACATGATTGCCATTGAGGCCAAGTACCATCACGGTTGCCTAATTTCCTTGTACAACAGAGCCAGGCAGGCTCCACCCAAAGGCAATGATGGAGATGATTCTTGCCTGCATGGCATAGCGTTTGCTGAGCTAGTGGCATTCTTGGAAGATATGGATAATGATGAGGACAGTTCGCCTGTCTTCAAACTTAAAGACATCGCTCAGCTTTACAAGGTAAGACTGGAGCAGCTTGGTCAGACTGTAGACAAACGGATTCACACCACCAGACTAAAAAACAGACTGCTTTCTGCACTTCCTATACTGAGGGCACATTCACAGGGAAGAGACACACTTCTCAGTTTTGAGAAGGACATTGGACCAGGCCTCTTGAATGCCTGTCATCATGACAGTGATGCCATGCACTTAATGCGAGCGGCACAGGTTGTACGCAAAGAGATCTTTGACTCAAGTTTCTCCTTCAATGGTTCGTTTCAGGCAAACTGCCAGCAGGATTCTGTGCCATCATCCCTCTTGGCTCTAGTCAACATGATACTTGATGGGGCAAACATCAAGCATCAGACCCAGCTGGTCCACACAATAGCCGCAGCCAAGAAACTCCACTCCTAATCTATTTATCCCTGAAGATCCATGCGGTAACACGAAGTAGAGGGCTGGTTGACAAACTGTTCAATCTGGGAATGTGTGTCTCCTATGACAGGCTGTTGCAACTCACATCTGACATTGCCGATGGTGTCTGCAAGCGCTTTAGGATGGAAGATGTAGTGTGCCCGCCAAAGTTGCGTCTTGGATTGTTTACAACAGGAGCTGTGGACAACATTGACCACAATCCAAGCTCTGCAACTGCAAAAGATTCCTTCCACGGCACCGGAATCTCACTTATGCAGCATCCGCCACATACACATAGTGGAACTGAACGTAGTGTACCAGTGATTAGTCAGAGTGGCTCTTCTACAAAGTCAGTGACACCTCTGCCATCGGCCTACACAATTGTGCCACCAGCTGCCTTCAAGACAAAAGACTTTAGTGCGCCGGCTGTACAAGGTCCTGTGAGACCTCCCAACCTCTTGGCTGCTGCATCTGCTACAGAAGATGAGTACGTGTGGCTCAACACAGTCAAGACGGCTGTTGAAAAGGCTACCATTGATGGCTGGATATCGTGGTCTGCCTACCACGCTGACACACAACGAGCTGTAATCCCACCTGCAGCAATCAACGCACTGTTGCCTCTGTTTCTTGACAATGCACACTCCGTGGCAATGATGCGGCACTCCATGAACATCGTCAAGGCAGCAGTTCATCACTTGAACCCAGGTCAAATTCCTGTCCTTGCCGCTGACCAACCCCTGTATGCTCTTGCCAAGGAAATTCAGTGGACCTGGCTAGACACTCACGGAGAGGATCACTTTGTGATCATGTTTGGTGGTCTACACATCGAGATGGCCATGTTGAAGTTGTTGGGAGACTGGTTGGAAGACAGTGGCTGGACAAACGCCATGGTACAGGCCGACATTGCAAGTTCCGGGACAGCAAATTCCTTCATACATGCCAGCCATGTCACCAAGACCCGCCATGCCCACCAGGTCACAGCTGCGAGCCTTTTTACTCTCCTCCAACAAGCTTACATTGACGAATGCACATTAGATGATACTGATGCCATTCAACCAGATAGTCCGCTTTTTGAGGAGTGGTGCGTACGGAGAGCAAAGGCCTGTGTTCACTTTGACTTCTGGCTTAAGACCCTGTCATTAGAGCTTCTGTTGCTGCGGTACATCAGGTCTCTTCGTGAAGGTAACTTCAAGCTGTACGTGGAATCCCTGACGCAGATTATGCCCTGGATGTTCGCCCTAGATCACACGCACTACTCCAGATGGCTTTCCGTACACATCCGTGACATGACAACTCTCGCTGTAAAACACCCAGATGTACTAGCAGAATTCATGTCTGGAAATTTTGTAGTGCACAAAACCAGCAACAAATTTTCTGCCATGGCAATTGACCAGTGTCATGAGCAGAACAACGCAACAGTGAAAGGTTCTGGAGGAGCTATTGGACTTACTGGCAATCCAGGAGCACTCCGATGCTGGATGGTAGCAGGGCCAGAAATTGCCAGGATCACTACAGAATTTGAGGAACAGGCCATAGAGCAAAATAATGGTTCTGCTCACACTGGACAACATCACCATGACCAGCAACCTGGAGTGCAGGCAGCATTCCTGAGGGATGTTACGGCACTTCTGAAAGTACTGGAAGAGATGGGGAATCCATTTCTAGAACAAAGTCAAGACCTGCTAGTCATTGACACAAGCGACATCATGGACCCCCAAGTGGCTGAAACGGTGAGAAGGATTGAGACCCTCGGTGAGGAGCAGTACACAAAGTTTGTGACAGAAAGGCTAGAGCAGTGTACAACACCTATTACACAAACACTTCTTAAGAAAAAGTTGCCACTTTTCAGTCGGCAGCCGGCCAAGGTTATGTCAAAACAGAAGGCACAGCTCGCAGCACTTAAGAGTGATTGTGGTCTATTTTCGAGGCTGTACGTCTCGTGTCAGACACGGGATGGAGACATGGACAATTTCTTCTCCCATGAAAACCAGGCAGCCCCGCCAGCTCTGGCAACTGGAGGAAAAATGCGGTTTGGAGTTAAAGCAGATCTACTTCGCAGCCTGGAATCAAATCTGCTCGAAAACAATAGTGCACCTGTGGCCCAAGCAATAATTCTTGATGGTGCAGCTGTGGTTCAAATGCTCAATCCTGGAACATCAAGAACATTTCAAGAGTATGGAGAAAGAGTGTTTGCCCCATACATCTTTGCTCAACTAGAGAAAAGCATCCGCATTAACCTTGTCTGGGATGTATACTTACCTGCTAGCCTGAAAGCCTCAACAAGACAGAAAAGGGGAAAAGGCAACAGGAAAAGGGTGGCTCCTTCTACTGTGCTGCCAAAAAACTGAAAGGACTTCCTCCGAGTCGATGAGAACAAAACTGAATTATTTGCTTTCCTGTCACGCGAAGCCGTTAATCTTCCTCTACCACAGGACAAGGAACTATACGCAACAGATGGAAGTGGAGTACTCTGTTCTCCTGCTGAGTCAGACTTGGCAGGCCTTGCCCCATGCTCGCACGAGGAGGCTGATACTCGTCTACTTTTGCATGTGGCAGATGCTGTGCAAAAAGGGTGCAAAAAGGTAACCATACGTACCGTTGATACTGATGTGGTTGTACTTGCCGTGGCTTCATTCAGCAAGGCAGCTCCTGATGAGCTGTGGATCGCTTTCGATGTCGGATCAAGCTTTCGGTACATAGCTGTTCACGAAATGGTTGCCACCATGACTCCGACACAGTGTATGACTCTCCCAGTCTTTCATGCGTTCACCGGGTGTGACACTGTTTCTGCATTCGCTGGCAGAGGAAAGAAGACTGCCTGGAAAACTTGGAAGTCTTTCCCAGAGGTGAATGATGCTTTTAGTGAACTCCTGTGCATGCCAAGTGAGGTCAGTGAAGGATCAATGTTACTGCTAGAGCGATTTGTAGTGCTGATGTACGACCGAACCAGTGAGAGCATGGAAGTGAATGATGCCAGGAAACAGCTCTTCGCACAGAAATCTAGAAACCTTGAGAACATTCCTCCAACCCAGGCAGCACTTAAGCAGCACATCAAGCGCACTTGCTACCAGGCCAACTGTTGGAACCAGACATTGGCCAAGAATCCAGAGATGCCAGAGCCATCTGACTGGGGCTGGACAAATGAAACAACTGGGTGGCAGCCTCTTTGGACCACTCTCCCGGAGGCATCAAAATCGTGCCATGAATTGATACACTGTCGCTGCAAGAAAGGGTGCACTGGACGTTGCAAATGTGCCAAAGCTGCACTCAAGTGCACTGCACTGTGCTCTTGTTCTGGAGACTGTTAGATTTTGATTTTGTGGACATGCAGTGCTAAATTTATGTGGATAACTATAGCTGTGGTAATGAGCAGGTTCGTATTTGGAATAGCTTTGTTTTGTCTTCTGGGCCCAGGTTCATAAAGCTGCTTACCGGTAAGCTAATTTTCGTGCTAACTGTAGCAGACAAATTTGCTCAAGCAGGTTAGCATATAGGTCTCACATGTTATCGAGAAAACAAGGTGTCCACCTTGCGCGTTCACAATGGATTTGCATTGTTAAAAAAAATTCATTTTCCTGCAGTAAGCACCGTTAGGTTTATAGTATGCATTTTTGTGTGCTTATACGGTTAGCAGCGCTATGAAGTAGTAATGGGGCTTTCACATATACACTCCGGGGCCCGTACGGCGAGTAAAAACTGACATTTTGGGAATTTCTGTCCGGTGTCCGCCCGGCTGCCGTCAAGTTCCTACGGGCACCGGGACAGTTTTCTAAGCCGTACGGGCGCCGTGGTGCTGAGTTGGCTGCTCCCAATTCTCCCGGCGTTTTTATCAGACCGTTAGCCCGTAGAAAGCCCGTAGAGAGCCCGTGGGGCACCTTACGGGTCCCGTGCGGGCTCCGGACGGTGCCCGGAAGGGCCCCTCACGATTGTTTTCTTCAATTCTCATAACAAATATTGACGGGCGCCTTGCGGAGCACAAGGGTTCCGTACGTGTACCCTACGGCGCCCTCACGGGCCCCTCAAGAGCCCCGGGTGATATGCACAACAACAGGCGTCTGCCGTCCGGGGGCCATTTAAAATTAATATTGCCCGTGCGGGTCCCTCACGGCGGCATCTCGAAATGTACAACGCAGTTTTAAATACAAGAGGTGCGGATACCAGAGGACACATACAGAGTGAGTCAGAAAAAATGTCCCACTTTTTAAAAGTTGTATTGTTTGAAGTATGAATATTGGGGAAATTATGAAACAATTATCACCGTGTGTGTTGTGTATGTTGTGTGTGTATGTTTATTTGTGTGTGTAGGTTTGTGTGGGTGTGCACGTGTCTGACTGTCTTTGTTCAATGCACTGTTTTATTCCTCACCCAGTAACTTGGCGCAAGTGAGATCTGGCAGTCTTGTGAGGATTGTCTGATATTCAGTGATGCATGCAGAGATTCAAATGAAAATGGTACCTTAATGTACTGGGAGGATAACTCTATCAAGATATATCATGAAACCCATGATTAAATATTCATACTTCAAACAATACAACTTTTAAAAAGTGGGACATTTTTTCTGACTCACTCTGAAGTTCAGTGCACCGCACGGCACCCGGCCGGGCGCCTTGAGGACCCCGGCCAGGCCCCGGCAGGGCACCTTCCGGGAGCCATCGGTACACCTACTAATCGGACGGAGCCCGTAAGGTTACCGGCCGGCACTCGGCCGGCACCCTGCCGGCACCCTTACGGGCGCCTTGCATTTCACTCGACCAATTTGCTCCGGGCACCTCCCGGGCGCCGCAGAATATGTGACCACACATGCCGTAGAAAAGAAAATCGGACGGTTCCCGTACGGTCTCTAAATCCACGGCAAGCCGCCGGGTAGGGAAAATCGTACGGGGCCCGGTTTATAAGTGACCTAGGCATTACTCGTACGTAAGCACATAATTGGCCATTAAGCAGCTCTATGAAATTTTGCCCTGGGTAGTCAAAGTGGTGGTACATGTGTCCTTTTTATTTATTTTTTGTAAATAATGACTCCTTTATTGTCAAAATAGAGGCAAAGTTTAAACAACAACACAACACAAAAAAAAAAAAAAAAAAAAAAAAAATCACTTTTTGGGCCTAATTTGACCTTGACCTTGACCTTATTGCAAATCCCTGATTTCAAATGATCTCAAAAGTATTACCAAATGAATTGGCATCCCCAATTTAGTTAGAAATGACACCTCAATCGTTTTTCTAGAGTATTTGGTTCAAAATAGGCGGGACTGGCGGTCATTTTTTATTTGACCTCTCAGGGTCATCAGAGGTCAAATCTGACTTCCCTCCACATCTGAAAATGAATCTAATGGTCTGCAGGGGAACCACTCTTAAAAAAAATTGAGATCATAGGGGTAAACAAATGACAAATAAATGGGATTTTGTTGTTGTAAACATTCAAAACTCAATTTTGACCTTGACCTTGACCTTAATGCAAAACCCTGAATTCTGGCGATCTCAAAAGTATTACTAAATGAATTGGCATCCCCAATTTAGTTGGAAATGACACCTTGAATGTGTTTCTGGACTATATGGTTCAAAAACTAAGCGTGTTTGTAATATTAGACCATGCGGACTGGCGGCCATTTTGAATTTGACCTCTCAGGGTCATCAGAGGTCAAATCTCATTTCCCTCCACATCTGAAAATAAATCTTATGGTGAAAGCTAACTATGCTAGAAGTTTCATGCTTTTATCAAAAAGTGCACAATTTTCTTGCTAAGCCGCTGCACTATTTATGTAAAGGCGCTTTATAAGTATCAATATTTTGTATGTAAGAAGCCAGTATTTTAGTTCACAAGAAAACGAGTAAGGAAGGCGATTGGACCATTTCTGTGTCTTTCAGTCCTGCTTTGCAAGTTCACAAATTTGTTAATGTTCCTGGTGTTGTACCCATGTTTACTACCCAGGGGCAACAGGTGACGGATAATGTTGCTTATTACATAAAACTGAAGAAAGAAATTAAAGAAAATTAACACAATATGTAAGTAATATTGCGATCGCTATTGCCGGTCATCATGCATTCATGCTCAAATCACACACATAACAAGTCAAACATCGCTCAGTGTTTGTTTCGTATATTGGTCAGTGGAGGCTTCTTGAAACAAATTTTACAACAATCTTTGTTTAAAATATTACCTAATTTAGCCTTTTTCTTCATGGAAATTACTCCTAACACTAGTCTTTTCCACCGGCTTCCCGAACTGCGATTTCTGCCGTCTAGTCTGATTAAAGCAAGTTCGTAATTCGCGATGGTACATCATGTCAGTGGAATCTACCCACTCACGATCAAACATAGTCGACATGTAAACATGTATTTAAAAAAAAAGAAAATTACAATTATTTGAAAACTGGCCCATCGGTACCATCAATATCATCATCACTGGATTCAGACAATGAATACTTCTGATCCAAGTTACTGTCTGGCCTAATTTCACTCATTTTATGGATAATAAATCCTTAAAATTGATGATAATATGGCTGCTATCGATCATCCAGTGTGTGTTGATACAGCATTTTGTGAATCTGGAAGTGGCTTCAATCGCCTACGTAGGTGGGGTAGGCATCTATATACGTGACGATTTAACTTTTTCTCGTAGGTTGGATCTGGATATGAATACTGCTGAATTGGAGTCTGTTTTAGTTGAAATAAAAATTAAAAAGAAAAATATCATTTTTGGCACCATTTATAGACCACCGAATACACCTGTTCGGACGTTCATCGATTCTTTCAATTCAATTGTGAATATAGTTAATAAAGAAAATAAATTTGTATACTTTGCCGGAGACTTTAATATAAACCTACTCAATGCTAATTCTTGTCCTCAAGTTTGTGATTTTCTTGATGTACTAATGGTAAATTCAATGTTTCCAGTTATACACTATCCAACTCGTGTTACTATAAGTTCAGCTACATTAATTGACAATATATTTACTAATAACATAGAAACTATTAAGAGTGGTATTATATTTGCTGATATAAGCGATCATCTCCCAGTGTATTGCATTCATGATAAAATAATTGATAACATAGAATATTCACCCATTGTGAAACGTGATATATGTGAAAATAATATTCAATCATTTATCGAAAAGCTTAAAAGCCGTATGTTGGCAATCTGAAAATGGAAATCCAAATATTATCTATGATTGTTTTTTTAATCAATTTAAGTCTATATATGATGGTTGTTTTCCAAAAGTTCAGAAGCCTTATAAGCCCAGAAAAGACAAACTGTGGTTTAATGATGATTTACGTAAAATATGCAAGAAGAAATACCGCTTATATAAAAAATACATAAATTGTCCAACTCCAAAAAATCATAATTTTTATAAATTGTATAGAAATGAATGTAATAATAAAATTAAAAAGATTTGAAATAAATATTATCATGACAAATTTTCACAGGTGCAATTTGACATGAAGAAAACATGGAATTTAATAAATAAGGCCATGGGCAAATTCTCCAAAAAGACACATGTCGACAAACTCATTGTAGATGATCGATCCATCAATAATAGTTATAACATTGCCAATGAATTCAACGATTTTTTTATCAATATTGGTCCGTCTTTAACGCAAAATATTCAAGATACTGATACCAACTCTACGTGTAATTATTTTCAATATTTAGAAAGAAATAATCAGTCTGCTTTTTTTATGCCGATTACTCCAAAAGAAATAATTGATATTGTTTGTAATCTTAAGAATCGATCGAGTACTGGTTTCGACGAGATAGATATTTCCATAGTAAAAAAAGTGATCCACATTATTTGTTTTCCGTTGTGCAATATTTTCAATTCTTCGATGATGTCAGGAATCTTTCCAGATAATTTAAAAATCGCCAAGGTGATACCTGTATTTAAAAGTGGTTCTACTGCAAATACTAATAACTATAGACCTATTTCTGTGTTACCTGTATTCTCTAAGATCTATGAAAAGTGTCTTTATAATCGATTGTTTAAATTTCTTGATCATTGTAACATAATATCCAATAGTCAGTACGGTTTCCGCCCTGGGTACTCCACATCTTCTGCTTTAGTTGATTTTGTTTGTAAAGTGTGTAATGCACTTGATAAAAAGAAAAACTTGATTGGATTATTTCTTGACCTGAGTAAAGCTTTCGATACCTTAGATCATTCAATTTTGTTATATAAATTAAATAATTATGGTATTCGTGGTGTTCTTTTAGATCTTTTCAAAAGTTATCTGTCTAATCGTAAGCAGTATGTGTTTGTAAATAATCATGAATCTAATTCAGAGTTCATCAGATGTGGAGTACCCCAGGGATCTATACTTGGTCCTCTTTTGTTTCTTATTTATATGAATGATATTTGTAACTCATCTCACATACTTCAATATATATTATTTGCAGATGACACCAGCCTGTTCTTGAGCGACTATAATATTGAAAGTTTGATTATTCATTTCAATCGTGAAATAATCAAAATTAATTCATGGCTAATTTCTAATAAGTTAATTTTAAACATAAATAAAACCCATTACATGATTTTTTCCAACAAGTCGATTGATTATAATGATATAGTTGTTTCGTTGAATGGTAACATTATTGATCGTTGTTCTTCTTTAAAATTTTTTGGGTGTCACTATCGATAGTAAGTTATCCTTTAATGAGCATGTTGAAGTCATTTGCATGAAAATTTCTAAAAGTATAGGTATTTTAAATAAGTTAAAGCATTTCCCACAAAATATACTCAAAATGATCTATAATTCCATTATTTCGCCTTATCTTCAATACTGTAACCTAGCCTGGAATTCCTCGGCTACATATTCAATACTACGTTTATACAGATTACAAAAAAGGGCAGTGAGAATCATTTCGCATGCGAATTTTCTTGCCCATACAAAGCCGTTATTTAATAACCTGAATATGTTGAATATATTTGATTTTTCTGATTATGAAATTGCAACTTTTATGTACTTATGTTTTAAAAATTACATACCAAACAGTATTTCGGAATTTTTTTGTTATAATGCCGATGTACATTCTTATAATACACGTGGAGCTTCAAACTTTCATTTACCTAAAGTACGCACCTCTCTAGCTAAAAACTGTATTTTTTTCAAAGGGCCCAAAATCTGGAACAGTTTACCAGTATATATTAAAACCAGTCCATCACTAAATGTCTTTAAAAAGAGATATAAAACTTTATTACTCAGTAGATATATTAGCAATGTTTGATCAGGTTTCTTGTTTTGTTTTTTTCTCTGATTGTTTTGTCGGTTTTGTTTTTGTTTTTTTAGTGTTTTAGTTTGGTTGTTTTGTTTGCTGTCAGTGTAAGAAACAAAAACATATCTTTTTTGTTTGTTAGTTTTTGTTTGTTGTTATTTTTTTTGGTAAATATGCTTGTACAATGTAGTTATTCTGTAAATCTCCAATCTGGTCTTGTACTCATACTCTCTTTTTATCCTAATTTCAAATTTTCAGTTTTTTGTAGGTGGCAGCACCAATAAGGCATTTCCTTCCTTTCTAGCTGCCTCCTCATTCACATAAATACTCACTTTTGCTATGTTTTTGTCCAGATCACCTTATTTTGTACTATTATCTTATGTAATGTTTGTTTATTTTGACTATACATCTTGTGATTTTGTATGTTATTGTATCTAAATGTTTTTTATGATGAATGGAATAAACTTGATTATCTGATATTATCTGATCATTGAAGCACCCAGTTTGAATGAGTTTGGTTTCATTTATGGAGGGGGAGGCGGGTTCCAAGATTCAATTTTAAATGGCTGATTACCGGTAAAGTCATATGTATTTTTAGGGAAAACATATGGCACTTTTCACTTTCTTTAGATCATGAGCTTTCATTTGACATACAATGTTTATTTTAATTAATGTCTGCTTTAAATGAATGTGCCCATTCAAGTGTGAAAGTTCAAAACTTGAACACAATTAATGTTTGTAGAGTAGTCAATTTCCTTTAATTTGGTATATATATCATATTATATTTTATGGACAGTTTATATGAACATTTTAAGCAAACAAAGATTGTCCATTTTTTATTGCAATGACGACCTTCGTCATTGCCTTGTTTTCGTTCACATTCTTCTTATTAATATTCTTACTTCTTCTTATCGTCCGAAATCCCATTCGTTTTGCACGTAGTCCTTGTTATTAGTAGTTAGGTGCTTTCCTCATGTCCTTTTCCTTTCAAACTTCGTAGGCATAGTCTCTAACATCTCATCAAGGTCACTACATTCTTCGTTTTTCGAAATCACTCATGCATAACCTTCCAGGCGCCATTTTGTCCGTTTCTGGTCCATTTTAAGGCCTTTCTTTCTTCCTTCCTATCTCCACTATCCTAGATCCTACAAACTTCTAACAAACTCCTCTAGATAGTCTAAGAGATGTTCTTTCATCTGCGATGTATAACCCGACCTTCAAAATGCTATCTTCGTACTCAAAATTTTAATCTGAAACCGACTCCGTCAAAAATCTCTCAAATTCTTGAAAAGTTGACCCCTAAATAATCTAAAACTGCCATAACTTTCTCATATAAATTCCGTTTTGTATTTAAATCTCACAGTATCTGTATCTCATGATTGCACATAGCCATGCCAAATTTCACGCTCCAATGACTTTGCAAAACATAAATCGCGCCCTCTAAAGTTTTGGGAATTGGCTTTCTTTCTGTGGCTGTATCTCCATTATGTCTTGGCAGACCCGTACCCTTTTTTGGATTTAGATACTTGAAGTTATGCCCTTTCCAGCCATATTCAAAATTATATACCCTATCACTGACCAAATTTGAGAAAATTGCCCTCCAAATTCGCCATTTTCAAGAAAATTGAGAAATAACTTCAACTTGCTCTAAAATGGCGATCTTTATACCTACATCAATGGAATTTGGCAGACACATGTATCCATATACGTGACAACTGTCTGCTAAGTTTAGTAAATTGTAATGCCCTCTTCGCAAAGTTATCGCCAAAAATGATGAATTTACTATGCTTTACGTAATAGCTCGTTTGATACGTGCAGTACGTTTTGCGCAGATGACAATGGTGTCAAACTGACCGCACTGAAGTGCCCTTTCGAATGATACCAAGTATGGTATATGTTCATGCAGAAAATTGGGAGTAAATCGCATTTGAACAAGGGTCACAATACGAATTCCGCCGAGTTTCCGCCCTATTATAACACGTTTCGGCCATGACGTCATTTTTTTGTGTTAGTATGGGCGGCCGTTCGTGCCAAAGCACGCGTCGTAACATGTTCATCATGCACCAAGTCCTATTGGTTTTGCACATCGTTGTGACACGATTGCATTTCTAGTTTTTCATTTTTATCATGATTTGTTGTTGTTGCTGAGGTTAATTTCTGAAATATAAGCAATTGATCTGACTGTTTGAAGCAATTTTGAACCTCGTTCATGTTTTGCTTATTATGGAAGTACATATTTTGTTGGTATGGAAATTCATTTGATCCAAGTGCTAAGAAAATAGTTTATCCTGATCTTCTCATTCTCACAGAAACAAATAAATATTGTGAAGAAGGAGCTGGACAAGAAGACTGTGCAACTACAGCTTGATGAACATACAAGTATTTTCACATGGCAGGAAGTCTTTAAATCTGTCTGGGCCTACCTGACCAAAGAAATTAAAGTCTTGAGAGGCAAAGGTGCAAGTAGTAAGTCAATAAATGCCAAACAAATTTTCTTCCAATTTGTAGGTACCGGTATACTGTATATATGTGTAATGTTAATTACTAAGCAAGCCATTCTTGCCTTCCGCCAATTGAGTTTTACCAATTATATAGAAATTTTTAAGCAAGATACATGCAGATCATTTTAACTTCTAAAATTTAAGAGTATGTTTTGTAGCAAAGGACAAAATTAAAGTATAATATTATGTTACAACCTTCATTCTTACAAATCCATTATGTCAATGAAATATATGCTTCTATTTTTGTATTTCCTTTAATTTCTTACTTCCAGTATTAATGTAAGTTGTGTTTGCTGTATACATTTTGCAGGAGCAAAAAACCTGTATGAAGACCTTGCTACTGCAAGTTGTTAACATTTTATAATCCAGAATAAATGTTCACAGTTTCTCCCAATGTGTAATTTTCTTGAGAAAAATAATTAATCACAAACCTTCTCAGGCAATGAAATTTTTCACCTTTGGTATTATCTTTCACCCAGGTTCTCGTACAAGCACCCCAAACCCGACTAGGAAGAGAGAAGTGAGTTCAACATTGAGATGGATTGTGGGTGTGGCAAATGGACGTAAGTCACAAATTATAAAGCATTGAGAAATCAGATATGCATGGGATGTATTTGTTAAAACTGAACCTTTTTGGACTAATTTATGGAATCTTTTTCCAACAGCCTATAATCAAAGTTTCTGAAACATGAATTAGGGCTTTAGGGCAAAACAAATGCAGGCTCTTTAGAGTTCCATATTAAGTATAGGTATCAACTCCTTTACTGTTCCTTTGATGCATTTTTCAGTATTATAAATGATATATTTGAGGTAATATTTCAGTACAACAATATCAATAAAATACTTCAACCGGTAGTCATCATTTCACACTTTCTCTTCTCTTGCTGATGTACAACGCTTGACAAACCAATCAAGGAAGGGGAGAGTTACGCGTCATTCAGATATGGAAATGATAAACCGCATTGTTTCAAAAAATCATAATGACGAAAGTATAAAACTCTTTACGTTTTTGTTTCGCATCACAGAGCTCAATGAATACACGTAAGACCCTTTTTGCAAGCACTTGCCATTTATTTTCACATTATAAAAAATTCTTTGCATTTTACCGCTTCATATTAGAACGAGCCTTCATTTTGGACAAATCTTGAGTGACAGAAAACAGCCTGGAATAACAAATGTTGATCGAAGTGTGTTAATCTCACTTTTGCTTCATAATATCTGTTTACATCGTTAGATCAGGTCATCATGTTCAATAGAATATTCTACTTGGTTTCAAATCTTTACAAACTTAAAAAAAGATTATTTAAAACAGGATTATTTTGCAATCAGAACAGAGTGGGTTTCCTTCATATTCACAAACCAATCTGTTTCCAACTTAATTTCTCTGTACTATATGTCTAGGTGGTCCCAAACTATCTATTGTGGAGCTGGTCGAAAATATAATGTCTTTGCTGAAGGATGATTTCACCGGTCCTGAGTTTGGAGCCGATTGTTGTTCCATCATAACTAGGGATGTCTTGGGCTGCCAGAAGTACTGGCATGAACTGGACCAACGCACATGGATTGGTCAGTATTCTATTGCCCTCTAATCTCTCCTCTCACTTTCTGTCAACTTAGCATCATCAACATTCAAGATTCAAGATTCAAGATTATTTTATTGGTCCATGCATGCAAACATTACATAGAAATTTTGCTTCCAATGGCTTTTTTACAGTGAAAATACAAATGATAGAAAATACAATATAACATTTATTAATTGAAAACTATGTACATAAATATGGATACTTATTTATAGTGTGCATGTGCCCCTCAATTTCTTATTGCCTACATTTAACATGCGTCATAAATTAAAATGTCTCATGATATAATATAGTATTTCTCGTCAGCTCCTCCCCCCCCCCCATCCGCTAGCTCCTGATCCACAGATGGTTTTGGATTTGCAGAAAATAACAGGAATAAATACATTTACATTCATATTTCATAATCATAAATGCGAGATATAATTACGGCAACACTTCTACAGTAAAATGAACTCTTAACGATTGAAGAAATCAAGTTAACCCGTTCCTTCCGGGAACCTGGTATACCAGGCTCCTGTGGAGCCGACTCACAGACGGGAACCTGTTATACCAGGTTCCCATAATAGGCAGGTAGATGACGTCTTTACAAGCCTAAAATTGCCTTTTCCTGCCAGTAATTCACTAAACTAGTGGATTTGAGGGTTTATCCAAAGTATATGCTATCATTATCCATTACTCCTGTTTTGTTTACTTTAATATTATTCATTATAATTGTACTTTTTCATAAGCATGTCGAGTTTTCTCTCACACGAAATTCGTACAGCAGCGTATGGAGCTCCGCGATGTCTGTCCCACAGATATTGACTTTCGCTGAGACCTTCCATGCACAGAATACCACTACTGCTGGTATTTCAATTGGGAGCAGCGCAAAGCCAAAGCCTATAACGGCACGCGGCACGCGGCACGCGCGGAACAATGCACTTCACTGCACATGAAAGGAAAATCCAAAGGTCAGCTCTCTATTGTCAACAACATGCAGTATTATAAGTCTAAAGCAAGATCGCGAGGTTGGACTCGATTTAGTCTCCAAAAACGAGTTTTGATCAGGTGCATGTTGGATTTATTATTATGATATTTTGTATCACCAACCCCCCCCCCCCCCTCAAAGCTCAGATTTATTATTTAGTTTGTCTCTTTTTTTGTTTGTATATATTTTCTGGCTAAAGTATGATGTCCGACGTATAGTAACGTCAACTCAATATAGCATAATAAACATTTTTGTTTAGCAGTTTGATGCAACAGAGATTTGCATTCAAAAGTTTTTGCTTTTATAAGTATTGGACAGTAATATTCTTCTCATTTTTACTTTATCAGCCGCTCACTCTCTGTAGCGTTCCCTATACTAAGGTATATGTGAGAGGGGGGGGGGGGGGGTATATGTGAGAGGAGATATAAATTATTTGAGAAAGAGGGGGAGATAGAACTTCCGATCCCCCCCCCCCCAGCTCTGATTGTTTTTCTTTTGTGTACGTCTCTTTTTTATTTGATTATATCTTTTCGCTAAATAACATCAGGGATATGTTATAATAATTAATCTCAAGGAAGGGATGATGCCGGCATGCAAGTAAATGGCGGAATAGTAGACAACATTATGAAAGATGAAGATGGAAAACGACGTAGAAAGAGAGAGAGAGACAGCGAGAGAGAGAGAGACAGCGAGAGAGAGACAGTGAGAGGGAGAGAGAGAGAAAAAGAGAGGGGGAAGGTGGGCGGGGGCAGGATAGATAGAAAGTTTGACGTAGTTTGTTCTGTATTTATTATTATGATATTTTTCTCACCGACTACCCCCCCCCCCCCCACACACACCTCAGATTTGTTCTTTAGTTTTTCTCTTTTTTGTTTGTTTATATCTTTTGGCTAGAGCACAATGTCCGACGGATAATAGTACCGTCAATATAGCATAATAAAAAATTGTTTATATCAGTTTGATGCAACAGAGATTTACATTCAAAGTTTTTATTTAGTATAAATATTGTACAGTAATATTCTTCTCATTTTGACATTATCAGCCGCTCGTTCTCTTTTTCGCTCCCTATAATAAATATAAGGTAATAACTATAATAATGTACATCATCAGGGATAATTTTATGTTATAATAATTAATCTCAAGGAAGAGATGCTGCCGACGTACAAGCAAATGGAGGAATAGATAACAATATGATAGATGAAGATAGAAAACGACATTGACAGATAGACAGAGACGGATACAGGCATAGAGAGAGAGAGAGAGAGAGGGGGGGGGGAGAAAAAATAGAGATAGAGGGGGGGGGGGGAGATAGAGAGTTGGACGTAGTCTGTGCTGTATTTATTTTTATGATATTTGTCGCACCACCCCCCCCCCTAGATCAGATAAATTATATTATTTAGTTTGTCTCTTTTCTGTTTGTTTATATCTTTTGGCTATAATAAAGTATAATGTCCGATGAATAATAGTATCGTCAATATAGCATACTAAATGATTATATCAGTTTGATGCAACAGAGATTTACATTCAAAAGTTTTACTTTGTATAATTATTATTCAGTAACATTCTTCTCATTTCGACATTATCAGCTGCTCGTTTTCTATTTCGTTTCCCATAATAAATATAAGGTATAATGAGTACATAATCAGATATCAATCACAGGGAAGGAATGCTGCCGGCCTACAAGCAAATGGAGGAATAGAAAACAATATAAAAGATAAAGATGGAAAACGACATTGACAGACAGACAGACAGACAGAGAGCGGAGAGAGAGAGAGAGAGAGAGAGAGAGAGGGGGGGGGGGGGGTGGGAGAGAGAGAAAATTGGACGTAGTCTGTACTGTATACATTGTGATATTTGTTTCTCCGGTCACCCCCCCCCCCCCTCCAGCTCCGATTTGTTTTCCTTTAGTTTTAGAAGTACAATGTCCGACGTATAATAGTACCGTCAATATAGCATCATGACGCAAACATCCCCTTAGAAAGAAGGGACATCACATTTACAGGGTTGTTCTGAAGGGATTACCTGCCTATCCCCTTAATCCTATTATAGCCCCTATTCAGGATCTGACAGCTATATTCATGAGCCAAGGGCCAGGGAAGACCAGCTTGAGTGATCTTCACAGTTTAGTGCACATGTATTGTTCTGTGTTTAGTGCACCATAAATGGTAATCTCCTGGAGTTCCAGATAATCCATCTATAGACAGGAACAGCATTTGTGTAGACCAGTTGATACTGTCAGAGCAATTATTTTATCATTTAGTTATTTCTTTATGAATGAATGCTGGTAAAATGAATTGTGAGTGAACTTGGACCCAGCAAATGCAAATGCAATGCAAATGCACAGGCTTTTATGACAAAGAGTAAGCCGACGGAAGGAAAGAAATGATTGAAGAAAATGAATGTCAATAATATCATCGGCGCTAGAGAAAATAAAAAATAAATAGATCACGGGAAAGAGAAGCTAAAACAAAAAATATATCGCTGGTCTTACAAACTTTTAGGTCAAAAAGAAAGCCTACACAATAACAGACAAGATTGAAGAAAATAAATGCCAATATCATCGGCACTTGAGAAACTATATAGAAATAGATCGCGGGAAAGAGAGAAGCAAAATCATATATCGCTGATGTTACAGGCTTTTATGACAAAAAGGAAGCCGACGGAACGAAAAAAATGATTAAAGAAAATGAATGCCAAAATCATCGGCGCTTGAGAAAATAAAATATAAATAGATCGCGGGAAAGAGAGAAGCGAAATCATATATCGCTCCTGTTACAGGCTTTTATGACAAAAAGGAAGCCGGCGGAACGAAAGAAATGATTGAAGAAAACAAATGCCAATATCATCGGCGCTTGAGAAAATAAAATAGAAATAAATCGCGGGAGAGAAAGAAGGGAAGTCATAATCGCTGATGTTACAGGCTTTTATGACAAAAAGGAAGCCGACGGAACGAAAGAAATGATTGAAGAAAATGAATGCCAATATCATCGACGCTTGAGAAAATAAAATAGAAATAGATCGCGGGAAAGAGAGAAGCGAAATCATATATCGCTGATGTTACAGGCTTTTATGACAAAAAGGAAGCCGACGGAACGAAAGAAATGATTGAAGAAAATAAATGCCAATATCATCGGCGTTTGAGAAAATAAAATAGAAATAGATTGCCGCGAGAGAGAGAAGGGAAGTCAATTAAATATCGCTGATCTCACAGGATTTTATGACAAAAAGGAAGCCTACGCAATAACAGACAAGATTGAAGAAAATAAATGCCAATTTCATCGGCGCTTGAGAAAATATATTAAAATAGATCGCGGGAAAGAGAGAAGCAAAATCATATATCGCTGATGTTACAGGCTTTTATGACAAAAAGGAAGCCGACGGAACGAAAGAAATGATTGAAGAAAATAAATGCCAATATCATCGGCGCTTGAGAAAATAAAATAGAAATAGATCGCGGGAAAGAGAGAAGCGAAAAAAAATATATATATCGCTGGTCTTACCAGCTTTTAGGTCACAAAGGAAGCCTACGCAATAACAGACAAGAATGAAGAAAATAAATGCCAATATCATCGGCGCTTGAGAAAATAAAATAGAAATAGATCGCGGGGAGAGAAGCAAAATCATATATCGCTGATGTTACAGGCTTTTATGACAAAAAGGAAGCCGACGGAACGAAAGAAATGATTGAAGAAAATGAATGCCTATATCATCGGCGCTTGAGAAAATAAAATAGAAATAGATTGCCGCGAGAGAGAGAGAGAAGGGAAGTCAATTAAATATCGCTGATCTTACAGGATTTTATGACAAAAAGGAAGCCTACGCAATAACAGACAAGATTGAAGAAAATAAATGCCAATATCATCGGCGCTTGAGAAAATAAAATAGAAATAGATCGCGGGAAAGAGAGAAGCAAAATCATATATCGCTGATGTTACAGGCTTTTATGACAAAAAGGAAGCCGACGGAACGAAAGAAATGATTGAAGAAAATAAATGCCAATATCATCGGCGCTTGAGAAAGAGAGAAGCAAAATCATATATCGCTGATGTTACAGGCTTTTATGACAAAAAGGAAGCCGACGGAACGAAATAAATGATTGAAGAAAATGAATGCCAATATAATCGGCGCTTGAGAAAATAAAATAGAAATAGATTGCCGCGAGAGAGAGAGAGAAGGGAAGTCAATTAAATATCGCTGATCTTACAGGATTTTATGACAAAAAGGAAGCCTACTCAATGACAGACAAGATTGAAGAAAATAAATGCCAGTATCGTCCGCGCTTGAGAAAATAAAATAGAAATAGATCGCGGGAAAGAGAGAAGCGAAAACAAATAAATGTCGCTCCTGTTACCAGGCTTTTACGACAAGAAGTATGCCGACGAAACGAAAGAAATGAATATTCTCTGTGCTACCACATGATTAGAAGCAATTGAAGTCCCCCTCCCCCTTGTCGAGTGAACACTAATAACTCTCGACCCTTTTTTCTTCTCTGTCACTCTCTCTGTCTCCATCCCCCTATCCCCCCCCCTTCTCTCTCTCTCTCTCTCTCTCTCACGGCCAACTCGGGTTTTAAATCCTTTAACATCACTTTTGGAGTAGGGGCTGCCTGAGCGGAATCTAAACTCTCCACCCTTCTCTCTCTCTCCCTCGGCCAAGTCGGGTTTTGCTAATCCATTGACATCACTTTTGAAGAAGGGATGTACAGATTTGTACCTGGCAGGCCACTGTTCGCAGGCGAGGGGCTTAACTCTCCACCCTTCTCTCTCTCTCCCTCTCCCACGGCCAAGTCGGGTTTTGCTAATCCATTGACATCACTTTTGAAGAAGGGATGTACAGATTTGTACCTGGCAGGCCACTGTTCGCAGGCGAGGGGCTTAACTCTCCACCCTTCTCTCTCTCTCCCTCTCCCACGGCCAAGTCGGGTTTTGCTAATCCATTGACATCACTTTTGAAGAAGGGATGTACAGATTTGTACCTGGCAGGCCACTGTTCGCAGGCGAGGGGCTTAACTCTCCACCCTTCTCTCTCTCTCCCTCTCCCACGGCCAAGTCGGGTTTTGCTAATCCATTGACATCACTTTTGAAGAAGGGATGTACAGATTTGTACCTGGCAGGCCACTGTTCGCAGGCGAGGGGCTTAACTCTCCACCCTTCTCTCTCTCTCCCTCTCCCACGGCCAAGTCGGGTTTTGCTAATCCATTGACATCACTTTTGAAGAAGGGATGTACAGATTTGTACCTGGCAGGCCACTGTTCGCAGGCGAGGGGCTTAACTCTCCACCCTTCTCTCTCTCTCCCTCTCCCACGGCCAAGTCGGGTTTTGCTAATCCATTAGCATCACTTTTGGAGAGGCCTGAGCGGAATCTAAACTCTCGACCCATCTCTCTCTATCTCTTTCTCTTACGGCTAAGTCGGGTTTTACTAATTATTTGACATCACTTTTGGAGTAAGAGCTGTTTCGTACGTGTCCAATGTTATATTCTTCCTTCAAGCTTATATAGCGAAATGATTTCTAGATTTATTTCATTAGTTCACTTTACATAGACTTACAATTCAATCTAAAGATAACCCTGGTACTTCTGGTAAAAGGTTCCTAAAACGACTCAAATGTAGAGAGGGTTTTAAACTAATAACTCGGGTACCAATACATCATATTTTATTTCTCTTCTATTTTCTCAAGCGCCTTGTGATATTGTCATTCATTTTCTTTAATAATTTCGTTCGTTCCGTTGACTAACTTTTTGTCATAAAAGCATGTAACATCAGCGATATTTAATTGATCTTACAGGCTTTTATGACAAAAAGGAAGCCGACGGAACGAAAGAAATGATTGAAGAAAACAAATGCCAATATCATCGGCGCTTGAGAAAATAAAATAGAAATAGATCGCGGGAAAGAGAGAAGCAAAATCATATATCGCTGATGTTACAGGCTTTTATGACAAAAAGGAAGCCGACGGAACGAAAGAAATGATTAAAGAAAATGAATGCCAAAATCATCGGCGCTTGAGAAAATAAAATAGAAATAGATCGCGGGAAAAAGAGGGGCGAAATCATATATCGCTGATGTTAAAGGCTTTTATGACAAAAAGGAAGCCGACGGAACGAAAGAAATGATTGAATAAAATAAATGCCAATATCATCGGCGCTTGAGAAAATAAAATAGAAACAGATCGCGGGAGAGAGAGAAGGGAAGTCATAATCGCTGATGTTACAGGCTTTTATGACAAAAAGGAAGCCGGTGGAACGAAAGAAATGATTGAAGAAAACAAATGCCAATATCATCGGCGCTTGAGAAAATAAAATAGAAATAGATCTCGGGAGAGAGAGAAGGGAAGTCATAATCGCTGATGTTACAGGCTTTTATGACAAAAAGGAAGCCGACGGAACGAAATAAATGATTGAAGAAAATGAATGCCAATATCATCGACGCTTGAGAAAATAAAATAGAAATAGATCGCGGGAAAGAGAGAAGCAAAATCATATATCGCTGATGTTACAGGCTTTATTATGACAAAAAGGAAGCCGACGGAACGAAAGAAATGATTGAAGAAAATGAATGCCAATATCATCGACGCTTGAGAAAATAAAATAGAAATAGATTGCCGCGAGAGAGAGAAGGGAAGTCAATTAAATATCGCTGATCTTACAGGATTTCATGACAAAAAGGAAGCCTACGCAATAACAGACAAGATTGAAGAAAATGAATGCCAATATCATCGGCGCTTGAGAAAATGAATAGAAATAGATCGCGGGAAAGAGAGAAGCGAAAACAAATAAACATCGCTGATCTTACAGGCATTTATGACAAAAAGTAAGTTGACGGAACGAAAGAGTGGTATTGCTATGGTATTCATTTCCTTAAATAATTTCATTTGTCCGTCGGCTTACTTTTTGTTATGAAAGCCTGTAACATCAAGGATATTTTTTTTTTTTTTGCTTCTCTCTTTCCCGCGATCTATCTTTATTTAATTTTTCATAGCGCCAGTGATGATTGGCGTTCATTTTCTTCAATCATTTCTTTCGTTCCGTCGGCTTACTTTTTTTACATAAAAGATTGTAAGATCAGCGATATATGACTTCCCTTCTCTCTCTCCCGCAATCTATTTCTATTTGATTTTCTCAAGTGCCGATGATATTGGCATTCATTTTCTTCAATCTTGTCTGTCATTGCGTAGGCTTCCTTTTTGTCATAAAAGCCTGTAACATCAGCGATATATGATTTCGCAACTCTCTTCCCTACGATCTATCTTTCTTTTATTTTCTCAAGCGCCGCGGGTGATATTGGAATTCATTTTCTTCAATCATTTTCTTTCCGTCGGCTTACTTTTTGTCATAAGAGCCCGTAAGATCAGCGATGTTTATTTGTTTTTGCTTCTCTCTTTCCCGGCCGTGATCTATTTTTTTTTTCTCAGGCGCCGATGATATTGGCATTCATATTTTTCAATAATTTCTGTCATTGCGTAGACTTACTCTTTGTCATAAAAGCCTGTAACATCAGCGATATTTAATTGACTTCCCTTCTCTCTCTCCCGCAATCTATTTTCATCTTATTTTCCCAAGCGCCGATGATACTAGCATTCATTTTCCTTAATCATTTCTGACATTGCGTAGGCTTACTCTTTGTCATAAAAGCCTGTAAGATCATCGATATTTATTTGTTTTCGCCCTTAACAAACAAAAAATTAAAAATGGCAACTCGTTACATTTTACCTGACGTCCAGCAAGTAGGGCTTATTTTCAAGATGGCTGCTAGCATTTATGTTTTTTGTTTTCTTTTTATTCAAAAAAAGATAATTATTGCAGTTCGTTTTTCTTTCTTTTTTCCGTCTAATTTTTTTTTTTTATGAAAAAGAAAAAGAAAATAGTTGCTGAAGTACTGAGCAGTTTCACAGTACCCACACGCAATACCCACTTCTCCGCGGTCCGCCGCCGACCTCTGAACACTGGAGGTAGGGGAAGTACAACACTTTAAAGTACAAGTTCTAGTACACACACACATGCAGTTAATCTGGCACACTCGACCCTATTGTGATTTAAGGCATTGCAGTCAAGGTGATTACGTAATAGGTAAATGTCCTTGCTAGTTAAGAGGATTAGAGATAATTGGATTTACTTGGAGAAGAGGTAAAGGAAGGACTTAATCCTCAGATTCACCCTGTAAAAGTGATGTCCTGAACCCGAGTTTGCAGGGACTTAGTAGGGTAAAGGGTAGACGGGCCGTTTGCGTCATGATAATAAACTTTTTTGTTTTAAATATCAATTTGATGCAACAGATATTTACATTCAAAAGGGTAACTTTGTATAATTATTGTACAGTAATATTCTTCTCATTTTGACATTACCAGCCGCTCCTTTTCTATTTCGTTCCCTATATACACAATATAAGGTATATGTGTACATCATCAGGATTATGCTATAATAATTTATCTCAAAGAAGGAATGGTGCCGGCATACAAGCAAATGGCGGAACAACATTGGCAGATAGACAGAGAGACAGACGGAGAGAGAGTGAGAAAGTGGAGAGAGAGAAAGAGAGAGAGAGAGAGAGAGAGAGAGAGAGGAAAGAGAGAGAGAGAGAGAGAGAGGGGGAGAGAGACACATAAAGAGAGAGAAAGAGAGAGAGAAAAAGAGAGAGAAAAAGAGAGAGAAACAATCATTTCTCATCATCATCTTTTTGTCTGTTACATTTTAGCATATCACATATTCTTGTTCATTCCTTTATCTTGTATGATTGATATTATCTTTGAATGATTGCAAAAACAACAAGACCCCACTCCCCCCAAAACACACAAACAAAAAACAGGGTTATACATGTAGGATCATCAATGCTGTAAGCCAGGTCATTGTCATTCAATTATACCCTTACCTTACTTCCGCTCTTCTATTGTTGGAGTTTATAACCATGACAACAACCTTTACATTCGTCAACGTTCTTTGTTCCTCTTACGTAACTAAGCTGTAGGATCATGGGCCAAAGACAAAGATATAGCTCTTTTCACATATTCTATATAGGTCCCAAATACTTGCAGACATTTCTGTGTCATTTGTATTTGTATGTACTTTGTCAATACAAACTAACAAACTATAATTGTCAAAAATGTGCCAATATATTCATACATATTGATATTATATAGCGCCTTTACATAAAACATGATCAAAGCGCTTTACATTAGTAAATAAAACAGAATAATTATTTTGCTCTCCAGGCAATACTTCCGAACTATTTTGTTTCCCCTATATCATCTTCCGCTCTAAAATCCTATCTTGTTTATCTATATTATTAATACGCAAAATCGCCGCGGGGGGGTCCAAAACGGGGCAAAACGGTTCCTCAAAAACGCCTTTCCCCGACCGCGCCCGCCTCCGCCGTGGCGCGGGAACGGCGACACAATTACACGAGGCATGTCTCCCGTAACCTGCGTGCCACGTCGACCCCGCGATCGACGTCCATGCCGTTAAACGTGGTATTCGAGGTTCCGGGGAGGACGGGTGGACGAAAGCACGGCGGGCGTCGCGGATTGCCAGGAGGCGACGAACCCGCGAGAGCGAGTCGGCAAGGCGTGCACCCGCCCTCTGTCTAATTATCAAAGAGAGACGAAGAGACACACGATGGACGAGAATTCACTCGCGTCAACGGGTGTAGCAAATCTCATTGCAACGGTTGCGGCGTTCCTCGAGTAAGGCATCTTACATTAGGATATTCTTTGTAGACCAGGCGCCCGTATAGTGTACGTGTATTACAAGCTCAGGTCACACACATGCGCTGCATGTACACAGTACAGTCGATTCGAGTCGAGGCGATTGCTACAACTGGCGCAAACCATGGACCTATTTTCGCGTAAAATCTTTACTCTGAAAGTAATTATACACATTCTGTGATCTATGACAACATAATCATAGTCCAAGCTTCTGTTTTATTGGTCTTTTCATGAAAACTACATCAAAATCACAACAGTAATAGCGCAAATAGATGTGATAGTACGCCTTGAGTCCACACGTACACACGTGTGGTGTATTGCCACTGCACTGCAGCTGAGCGCTGCTGTCGATCGCCGGTGATTTCGAGCTGAGTGTGTGAGCCTGGAGTAGCGGTGACCGGAGTAGCTAGGCCTGTGCACATGGTACATGGTGTGAGGAGAGTAAACAACACTTTGAAATTGCTATTATTGCCCCGATTTCAATGTAGTTTCGTGAATACAGGTATGAAACCTGAGCTTAGATTGTGATTATTATAGCCATGCATAGTTGTATACTGAATTTCGATAATCATTTTTCAAAGGAACGTTTTCACAAGAAAATCGGACGGTCGTCATGGTCGTTTAAAAACATGATAATACTTTTACTATGATACAGTTCTTGCATAAAATCAATGCATTAAAACGTTTTCCAAAGTATATGGGCGGGGGGGGGGGGGGGTCAGGTAGCTCAAAGCGAGTTAGTGCAGGCGTGGTGTCCACGGGTTCAAAGGGCTGAACCGAACCCCCGAAGGCTCACAGGTTTTAAGCAATTTAATATGTTTTAAACAATTCGCGTACTTTCGGCGTAGAAACTTGACGCAGAAAGTACGCCTTTTTTACGTAACACTACGCTACCAAACTAAACACAAGAAAATCGGACAGTCGTCATGGTCGTTTAAAAACATAATACTTTTACTATGATACAGTTCTTGCATAAAATCAATGCATTAAAACGTTTTTCAAAGTATGGGGGGGGGGGGGGTTAGGTAGCTCAAAGCGAGTTAAGTGCAGGCGTGGTGTGGTGTCCACGGGTTCAAAGGGCTGAACCGAACCCCCGAAGGCTCATGGGTTTTAAGCAATTTAATATGTTTTAAACAATAATTTGCGTACTTTCGGCGTAGAAAGTACGCCTTTTTTTATGTAACACTACGCTACCAAAATAAACAAACTATCCTTCAATGAATTAATGAAAAATAAGCCCAAGAAAAAAGAGCCCCCGAAAATTTCCCAAAAATTTGATATAGATCGAGCCCCCCGAAAAAAAAAAATTGTTCACTGGATTCTACGCTCACAGTCACACGCACAGTTGAGTCAATTTGTGCACTGCATGCAGCTGGCTGCTACATATTGGCACAAACCGTCTGATTTTTCGCGTAAAATCTATACTTTAAAAATTATTATACAAATTTTGTGAATGCCAACAAAATCATAATCCAAGCTGCTTTTTTACTCTTTTCATGAAAACTACATTGAAATCACAACAATAATAATGCAAATAAATCGTACTTATCGAGATCCTACCTGACATAGTTTTTGTTACGGTGCGCCATTCATGGTCAAACAGCATATATTATAAAAATTGTCTACATAAAAATAATCTAATTTTATTTTCGATAGCACATAGGCCTCTATCTATTTAACCCCCCAAACCCGGCCCCTCCCCCTAGAATCCCGTGGATTTTCCACGGGTCCTCCTAGTATTTATTTATTGTGTATTTGTCCTTGTCTCCCTCTCCATTATTCTTCTGTTTTTGAAAGAGAAAGTTTCATTATTTCTCATCTTTCTCTTATAATGTCATCCACCTACTTCTAGATGACCCTTTTGTGGTTAAGTATAATGTCCGATGTATATTATTTCCGTCGATATAATGAACGTTTCATTTTATTTTGATGCAACAGAGATTTACATTCAAAATCAAAACTTTTACTTTCTATAATTTGTGTACAGTAATATTCCTTGACATTATCAGCCGCTCGTTCTCTATTTTTGTTCCCTAGTATTTAAGATGTATGTTTTCATCATCATGGATATGTTATCATAATTTATCTCAAAGAAGGAATGATGCCGGCATACAAGCAAATGGCGGAACAACATTGACATATAGAGAGAGAGAGAGAGAGAGAGAGAGGGGGGAGCCTAGAGAGAGAGAGAGAGAGAGAGAGAGGGAGAGAGAGAGAGGAGATAGAAAGTTGGACGTAGTCTGTACTGTATTTATTATTATGCTAGTTGTCTATCTGATCACCCCCCCCCCCCCCCCCGTTCAGAATATTTATTTAGTTCTTTAAAAAATATATATATTTTCGCTAAAGTATAATGTCCGACCAAGGAGTTATTTCCTTCGTCCGACGTATATTAGTTCTGTCAAAAAAGATTGTTTCATATTAATTTTTTGCAAAAGAGATGTTTTTTATATCCAAACTCTTACTTTTTTAATTATTGTACAGTAATATTCTTCTCATTTCGATATCAGCCGTTAGTTCCGTTTTTTCTTCTTCATTTTAAAAATATTGTATAATAATTTTTCTCAAAATCGGAAGGAACAATTTCGGTATAAAAACAAATAGCGGAACAGAAAGCAAAGAAAGACGGAAACTGGCTTTGAGAGAACGAACGATCAAGGGAGAGAGAGAAGCAAACATTTCCCCTATCATCTTTTTGTCTGTGACATTTTATTTAATTACATCCTCTTGTTTATTCCTTTATATTTCCATGATTGTAATATATTGCATCAATATTTTAGATAGGGTAAAATCTGGCTATGCGTTATATGATTAACAATTTTTATTTATATTTTGAAACGTGCTTTCGGAAATCGCGGAACAGAAAACAGTATGAGAGAGATGAAGTATAATGAACGGTTTTTATAGAGAGAAAGAGAGAGACAGAAAAGACAGAGAGAAAGAGAGTCAGAGAGAGAGAGAGAGAAAGTTGGGCGCATCGTTATAAAGTCTGTACTGTATTTATTAGTATGCTATTTTGCCTCTCCTTTCAACCCCCCCCCCCCCCTTCTGGATTCTTCTTGAGTTTCATGTGATCATGTTTATATATTTTCGCTACAGTATAATGTCCGACGTAAATTATAACAGTCAATTTTGGCTGATAAACTATTTCAATTAAATTTGATGCAACAGAAACTTACGTTGAAATAGTTTACTTTTTATAAACTGTGTATTTTCTCATAAAATCGAGTATCGAAATAAAAAGAGATTAAAGGTATTACAAAGTTTTGGGAAATTTTGAAAAATGGGTGGATAGTGATTCTTTACAATTTTGATATATTAGGATGCCCCTGTGGATGTATTAAAAACGTCAGAAATTTTAGCCCCTAAAACATTTCTGCTTTCGAGAAAAATTGAATATAAAGATTTACCGGTGCTCCCGGTAAATTTTGATAAATTTCAAATAGCTCATACGGCCGTTCAATGGTAGCTGCGACCATGAAAATCTCAGAGTATGTAGTTGTGGTATATAATTTCCGAACGAGAATAGCTAATCGGTCGATTTTAGTCAATATACATTGTTTTATAGCTTAATTAATATCTTGACCTTGAGAGGGAGCTATTCAACATAAAGTGTTTATTATTTACAATTTCATAACTTTAGAGTCGGTTTCGACCGCGACAACGACCACTGAATATTGTAGGATCGTATATGCTTCCAATATGTTCATTTGAACCAAATTCATGACCCAATACCAAAACTTTGTATTACCTTTAATAAGAAGAATAGGAAGAAGAAGAAAAAGAAGAAGAAGAAGGAGGAGGAATAAGAGTGACAAGGGAAAAAAAGAAACGGAGGAGAAAGAAGAAGAACAAAATAAGTAGGTAGAAGAGGAAAAAAAGATAATAAAGAAAAAAAATCTACCGTACGGAAGAGCTGAAAGAACTTTTGGAGCACGGCAGATTACCAAATGATCTGCGCATGCGCTAAAGTTCCTGCTCGTCGGAGCGACTGGCCAGGCTTTAGGTCGATCGCTTCAACGCACACGCATTGTTCCGCGCGCTGAACAGTCGCACGGTACGGCAGCGAAGGAGTCGAGTTTTCGATTTTTAATCTCGTTTGTGGGGTAGCTATCAGGCTGAATAATTTCGGAAGAAACAGGTTAACAGTTTACCGGCACAAACGTTTGAATAACATGCGTCATAATTTAGAATGTCTCATAATACTATTTCATTAAAATGTCTCCTTATATAATATTTCCCGTCAGCTCCCCCCCCCCCATCCGCTAGCTCCCGATCCACAGATGCTTATGGATTTTGCAGAAAATAACAGGAATAAATAGATTTACATTCATATTTTATATAATTATAATGCGAGATAAAATTACGGCAACACTTCTACAGTAAAATGAACTCTTGACGATTGAAGAAATCAAGTTAACAATAACCGGCACAATCGTATGAATAACATGCGTCATACATTAACATGTCTCATAATATGATATTTCATTTCCCGTCAGCTCACCCCCCCCCCCCCCCCCCACCAATCCGCTAGCTCCCGATCCACGGTCTCCAGCTATCCGTTTAATTGCACTTCAATATCAACTACTGAAGTGCAATCAAACGGACAGCTTTCAAAATCAGCAATAACAAATTCAAATCCAGTAGGAAATATATAATTATAAGGATAGGTATAGGTAGCCTTATGTATACAGTTATCGTGTCACAGTTGAATTATACACATGTATGGAATTAGGGATGAATGAATTACGAGAACGTGAAAGGCGAGTACGGGGAGGGCACAGTCTTATTCCAGAACGGTTGAACCTGAAACAATCATTGAGATGATGAGTATTGTCTGTCATTATAACTTTTGCAAGTAAGCGTTTTCATAAAGTGCTGGAACAGAGGGCAGATCTGATCCTATAACCCTCTGTGCGACTCTTCGAGTTCGATCTACTCTTCCCTTTTGCTCGTTTGACATGTTACCAAAAGTGCAGATCAGATTGAATGTCATTACGCTTTGGATGATCGATTGGTAGAAGAGCTTCAGGATGGTTCTATCGATATGAAAGCTCTTTAGTTTCCGTAAGAAAAACATCCTTGGGTTCGTTTTCTTTTGAACAGACAGACAGTTTTGGTTCCAAGAAAGCTCATCAATGATTGTTCCCAGGTATTTGTACTCATGTACCTGCTCAATGACGTCTCCATGAATACGGAGTGGCTCATGAATTGTATTGTCTTTCCGGAAGTCAACAATGATTTCTTTGGTTTTACTGGTATTCAGTGATAGGTAATGGTTGTCACACCAAAGGACAAAGTCTTCAACTTGGGAGATGTATTCATGAGGGTCATTGAACAGGTAGCCTGTTATCACAGTATCATCAGTATATTTAACTAAACTGCAAGAGGATTTGGGGCTCGTGCAATTACTTGTGTACAGCGAGAAAAGAACGGGAGATAAAATGCAGCCTTGGGGAGCACCTATGTGGGTCATCATTTCATTTGACCATCATCACCATCATCATCATCATCATTATAATTGTTGTTTAATGTCCATCTTTTTCTCTCTCTTTCTCCATCTCTGTTTCATGTGTACCTTCATATCATTGTAAATGTTACAGATATTGGGAGGTTATTTAAGTCTGTAAATTTCTGACGCCACTTGATTGTCCAAAGCTACCTTCTTCAAATACCATGTATTTTGTGGTTTTTAGTGAAAGTGATGTGATTTTTATGGTATTTTTCTTTCAGAGCTGATCGAGACTATCACCATGGCAATCCGTCATACTGACCAAGATGTGAGCCTTGATCCGCAGGCTAGAGCTGTTCAGTCTCTGGTTGCCGGGGCAACAATCCAAGGAGCTTTACCAACGAGCCATCTCTTTAACTTCTTCAGGAGCATGCTCAAAAGAATCAGGTATTTCTTTTAGAACTATATATATATATATATACACTAGTTTTCATAACAAATCTCTGGATGATGTTATCACGCCAATGGCTAACCCATTGACTGCTGAATTCTCTCATTCTCCTTGACTTAATACAAGAAGCACCCAGCTCCTATAGGCCACATGCTTCAATCTTTAGCTGAAATATTCCCTCTTCCTTCATAAAGAAGCAAGCTATTATGGTTTCAAGAAGATATTTCC
>JAVYIG010012668.1:0-52103 GCA_035222895.1 Strongylocentrotus droebachiensis
TCACAACAAAATGCAAAATTGTAGTGGGAGAGGGGGGGGGGGGGTACACCTTCCCCCTTTCAGTTGCCAAACTTCCTTAAATATCCCACCCACCTTCCCCCCCCCCCCCCCCCCCCCCATTCCTGCCATGACAAGATATTGCTGCCCCGAATGTTTGATTTAGGGATCAGTAATCATAATAAAATTGAGTATTGAATTGGAAATGCATATTGGGAGTCAATTTTTATGCAAAGTGTTGAAATAATTTAAAACATATCAGAAAGGGTTTTTATTGCCAGATATACATGCAAAGTGTTCACTTAACTTCTTTCTGAGTTTACTTTTATGACACGTTGCACTAACCTCAATTTAAAATTTCCGTCATCATGTCAGGGTTTCTTTTTACAATTTAGTTTTGACTGATTAAATGTAAATACAAATATTGATGATGATGATGATGATATCCAACTGAAAAGGGAATTGAGATGAAAATAAGAGATGAACTTGCATTTGAAGAATGTTATTCAATTTGTTGACAAATTTCAATTTCCTGGTACATCATAGTTATTTACATTTAAAGCGAATACCTGTATTCTTTATTTCTTTCCTAATCACTGCCTGAGTCGCTGCTACTGTCACTGATTTTCGCTGCTCTGATGTCGTATTCGATGTCCTGCATCCTGCTAAATTTACTTGATAGTCCTTGGCAGCGGCACCCTATGTAACACGGTATTTCCTTCTTAAGGCATGAGCAGTTTTTCTTGCACCCTTTAGTACATCCGCATAATATATGGCCTTCTTCATCGAAATGGGCCAGGCTTGATGGGTACTTGGAACAGGAAGCATGTGCTGACCACCCAGATTCCTCCCAAATTCCTCCCAAATTCTGTCCAGGGTGCGAATTTTTTTTCCGTACTCGAGAGAGCAAAAATCCCATGTGCGCATGCGCGTGGACTTATGATTTCTCTGCTACTTCCCATACAAAATGTACATGTACACACTACGAGTACGCGAAGGCATAGTAGTCTTCAAACGCAGACTCTGATTTGACAGTTTGACAAATTAATATGCGTATGTGTCGCGATGTGCTTATTCAAGTCTGTGTAGTTGTATGATTCAGACCCAGTAGTGCATATGGAAATACATTGCAACTTGTATAGAATGGTATAGTAGTCTGCAAGCACAGACGCTAATCTGACAGTTTGACAACATACTAGTAGTGTGCTGAGAAGTACTTTATTCAAGTCGCCAACTTGTATAGAATGGTATAGTAGTCTGCAAGCACAGACGCTAATCTGACAGTTTGACAACATACTAGTAGTGTGCTGAGAAGTACTTTATTCAAGTCTGTGTAGATGTATGATTCAGACCCTACTGGTGCGTGCGTTAGAAATGCATCTCAATGTGTAGAGTGTAGTATAGTAGTCTGCAAGGACATAATAATATATTGTGTATTGATGAGTAGTGATTTTATGCAAGTTTGTGTAGTTTAATGATTCCAGACCCCATGGTAGGCCTATGTATTGTGCCACTGCTCTCTCACACTCTTTCTCTCTCTCTCTCTCTCTCTCTCTCCATATCTCTCTCTCTTTCTCTCTCTCTCTCTCTCTAGCCCTCCCTCCAGTATGCTCGCACTCTCTGTATTACTTTTATTTATAATCATGGTCTGCTGAGAGCCAGAAGGATGTTAACTCTTAACACAACGAATGCCCTTCTGGCTCTGAACAAACCCACACACCATGAGGTCATTTATTGGCCTTCTCAAAACCGTCATTCTGTAATAATATTTCTAACTTTGGTCTAATAACTCCTTTGTCAGTATAATCCATGGTCAAATTAATAATAAAATCGTGATAGAACAAACACACATGATGAAATAAATGATTCAATCATCTTGATTGTGGGCACGAACGGAAAGACAAAGCAAGACAAATATTCAGTTGTAAAATTGATTCGACACATTCCGCACTTAGGCCTAGCCTATAATGTTTTCTTCTTCAGAAATCAATAAAATTGAATCTGGTGTAGCACTAGGCCCAAAATATTGATGCTCAACGGAGTTATTCATTTTATCCTTTTTTTCCCGTCTAGATCTAGGCCTACTCCTATATCGAAAAAGAATTCGACTCAGAATGCCCTGCTCTTTATTGTTGATAGCTCAGTCAATAGAACAGAGGTCTTGTAACAGTTCCCTAATTTGAAACCAAGTCGATCTGTGCGCCAATTAATGCCCTGATTACCATGTCTCAATAGGAATTAGAGCCATCTTTTCCCTGGTCGCAGGTGGGTAAAATAAAACGATATGTTTGTATGTGCTATAATTCATTGTTATGTACTGATCTATCCCACCACTTGGTTGTGTTCTGTGTAACCAGGCAAGATAACCGAGTAGGCAGGGAAAAAGTACGTTTTGGCAATACATAAAGGAACAGCTTTCGCGTAATTTGAGCCAGAGTTTATATGGTACATACTAGACGTACAATATTTTATTAACATTTTTCTAAGGTGTTTGCATAAATCCAACTTCATTAATGGATTAGACTGAACTTAATTGTTGAATATTTGTTACAAACTCAACCAACTTGCTAAATAAAGGATAGTCTTGCTGTGTTAGCAGATATGATAAAGTTTAAGATTGAATATAATTTGTAAATTATGTCAGTGAATTGTGGGAAATTGTTGTTATAAATGCCCAAAAGGTAAATAGATTAAGGGGAAAGCTATCCGTTAATGACTGGTGGCAATGAAATTGTCAAAAGGAAGAGTAAATATTGACCTGGTGTTATTGCATATGAGATTTTGATATTTGAATAACATACGCTCCATAATTGAATCTAGGATTCATAGATCACCTCAACAATTCTCAATCACTTTGTTTCATAGGTATTTTTAGAAGCACTATATGTGGTCAAGTTCAGTACCACAGTTATTTGTACATTATGGTCAAGGTCTCTACCACATTAATTTGTGATGACACTCTATATATTTAAAGAGTTGACAGGGCAGGGACATCAGAGAAACTGAAGACTGACAGTGTGAACATTTAGGGCATGGACATTTTTTTTGGGGGGGGGGGGGGGGGGGGCGGCGGCGAGGGGTATTTTTCCCCAAATAAGCACTACTATGAAATTTTTTCTTCTTCAGGGTGTTCTTGTGTCCTGCAATCCTAAAGACCATTTAAGTCATTTTTAAGAATATGTTTTACCAGGTAATTTAAAAGAATTAAAAAACTTGCCTATGTTTATATTTTACTGCACTGTTGATTCATGTTTGATCATTGTCAAAAACACTCATTTGATGGTAGAGCTCATGTACGATTGTATGCTAATTAATAACTTTTTAATTCAGGCCTACATTTAAAATTAAGTGGTGTGGCGTGTATGGGTGTGTGTGTGTGCTTGTGCTTTAATAAAAGAGATACTTGTAACTTATACTAAATGTTGTTATCAATTTTAACATAATAAATCAATACAAAGGACGGAAACTAGATAAAAATCACAATTTTATTATTCATTCGACCATTGATTGCACTGACAAAAGAGTTATTAGACCAAAGTTAGAAATATTATTACAGAATGACGGTTTTGAGAAGGCCGATAAATGACCTTATGGTGTGTGGGTTTATCATATATAGGCCTACTATCGTTTGTTCAGAGCCAGAAGGGCATTCGTTGTGTTAAGAGTTAACATCCTTCTGGCTCTCAGCAGACCATGATTATAAATAAAAGTAATACAGAGAGTGCGAGCATACTGGAGGGAGAGCTAGAGAGAGAGAAAGAGAGAGAGATAGAGAGAGAGAGAGAGAGAGAGTGTGTGAGAGAGCAGTGGCACAACACAGAAAACTACGAAAACTTGAATAAAAGCACTACTCAATACACAATAGGCCTATATTATTCTGTCAAACTGTCAAAGGAGAGTCTGTGCTTGCATACTACTATGCCACTCTATAAGTTGAGGTGCATTTCCAATACACGCACCAGTAGGGTCTGAATCATAAAACTACTCAGACTTGAATAACACTATTTTGTCAAACTGTCAGATTAGCGTCTGTGCTTGCAGACTACTATGCCACTCTGCAAGTTGAGATGCCTTTCCAATACACGCACCAGTAGGGTCTGAATCATAAAACTACACATATTTATAAAGCACTACTCAAGACACTATGTTGTCAAACTGTCCGATTAGCGTCTGTGCTTGCAGACTACTATGCCATGCTATTCAATTTGGATGCATTTCTGTAAGCACTAAAATGTCTGAATCATACAACTACTCAGACTTGAATACTAGTACTATTGCAACGCACGATATATGCGTAATTGTTTTGTCAAACTGGCAAATCAGAGTCTGTGTTTGAAGACTACTATGCCATCGTTTACTTGTAGAACGCGAATCGTGCACACATGCGAATACATGTACATTTCGTATGGGAAGTAGCAGAGAAATCACAAGTCCACGCGCATGCGCACATGGGGTATTTGCCCTCTCGAGTACGGAAAAAAAATTCGCGTCCAGGGTGGGGTTTGAGGCTTGGCAATGTGTCCTGTCTTATTCATCATCGTTGCAAGGGCAGCTCTCTTTACATGAAGAAGAAATGTGTCTCCTGTTGAGGAGGCGGGGGGGGGGGGGGGAGGAGTCTTAGGAGAGTAGATCTGATGTTCAAAAACGTGTATGCCCTGAGATTGCCCAGATCAGACTCCTTGAAGTCATCACTTGCTGAGGTGTAAACAGATGTCGTGATGGCTCTTACCTCCTTGATTAGGTCTCCCGATACAACGTCTGTGGGGTTCTCACCAAGTCAACTACGTCTAGTTCTCCACCACTAGCACTGATCTGTGTCTATTACGCAGAAGAGCACTTCATTATTCTTCCCTGATTTAGCTGCTTTGGGCCAAGACTTCTTTTGTTTCTCGTTTTGTGTGTGGAACGTGTTAAGCTTCACTATACTTGTCTTCTTCTGAAGACTGGACAGTGACTTGGACAGTGCCTCCACGCCAATTTGTTTAACACTAGTCAAGTTGTCCTTAACTTTGCAATCAGCACATTGCCCAGTTGCAACATTTATCAGGGATGTCGTGGTTGCACTGTATGGATTTGTCTCGACTGCTGCCATTACCTTGATGACCATCTCTGGACATTCCCTTTTACTCGACATACACCAGATTTATGGTGAGGGCTGGGTAAATGAAGATGCTTCATTGATCTCAACTGAAGAGACAGATGCAGTGATGGGCTTTGTTTAAACCCATTTCATCCGTGCGGCAGGGTTTAGTGTAATTCCGTCAAGACCGCTAGCTTCCTTGGCATCTGCATTGAATTAAAGTCTGTTCAAGAAGCATGACAGGAGAAACACAATTGTGCTTGCCAACAAATGCACCCGGCATAGGTGCTTCATGTACATTAGGGGCAGGGGTTTCTGGAAGATTCTTCATCTCATCAAGATAAAGAAGCAGAGACTGCTGCCCATATTTGTAATACCCTGCTGCTGTGAGGTAAGGCAGCATCCGATATGATTCACAGACGTGTCCTACCCTGTCAGCTTCTCGCTGGTAGTAGATAAATCTATGCAGAACATCAGGAAGGTGGACCAGAGGATTGCTGTTGGTCGCTCATGGGAATTCTGAAGCATTTCCAACTTTTCAGTGCCAGTGATGTCTTTTTCAAAGAGCATTTTCATGATAGATTTCACCTGAGGCTGCCAGTGATCTGTTTCTCTTTCTGCTGACCGTAATCAGAGGAAGATAGCCAATGATGGTTGCCTGTCTATGTGGATGGAGGTCAGCACAGAATGCAGATAAGCCAAAAAGTCCTGCTTCAAAATCTGTAGGAGCATCCACCAGTTGCGAAGTTACGATCATTCTACCGAGGCGCCTCAGTTTGTTCAGTGCATCTTCAAGTGGTACTGTGGAAGCACATATAAATCCTGAACCTTTTGTTTGATCAAGGACTGAAATACGTGACCGTAGTGTTTCAAGACAGTCACCCATATTGATCTCCTTTATTAACACCAAGCTCCTCAAGAATGTCTCTGTACCTATCGCGGAGTAATTCTAAGAGGAATCTGGACAGATCATGGAAAAGAGGAGCTTCCAGCTCATCTACTAGTCGGCTGAATGCAACGTCATAAGGGTTTAACTTTGACCAACCACAATGAATGCGTAGAGCCTTTAAGGCCCTTAAATTTGATTATACATGGCATACATGTCCCTGCCCATAATCAGTCTCCGTAAAATGTCATCTCTGCCCAGCTTCCTCGCCCTCTCCTCAATTGACATTTAACCGTTCTTTGTTGATACCTTACACACTGGCTCCTTTCCCTTTAGCCACTTCTATTGCAAATTACACATATCTTCTTTGCTACAAAACTCTCAGTGTTCTGACGGGAAGCTTGACAGGTTGCTTCGACTGCAATGAGCTGCCTCTTGCAAGAGACTCACCTACTGTACTCAGGTTATCAGCAAGACGTTTCTTTTCAGCACACTGGTAGCTTTTCTCATGTATGTACCAGCTACAACATTTTGTGTGCCACCTTGGTGCATTTTCCTCCAACCAGGTTGCTGATGCAGACTTGGTGTGAATTCTGTTAAACACTTGTGCAGGGCTAACATGGCTTGTATAAGCTTTGAATATGTTGTTAACTGGATGAAGAGTAGGCTCATCACAGACTCTTGTTGGCATATATGATTAATTTTGTGTTGTCAGTGCTCATATCTTTGGAAGACTTCTTAGCAGGCACATGCTTCAGGGACATGGCACTATCTGCCACACGTTTTCTTTGCTGGTTACTCATCTTGCTGTAGGAACCTATAATATAGAGGGGGGTGTAATCATTTTAATAAAAGTCACACTGTGACTGTATTCAAATTTGATATCAACCTAACTTTGAAATGTTACTTTAAACATTAGCAGGCAAACTTTCACTCTTTCTTGTAATTCTTTTAAGATCTTAAAAGACAGACCAAGGAATTCTGAATTTCATCTAGTATGAGGTTGCTTTGGTTAATGTCACCCTCTTATACATATATCAATTATAAAACGATATTGAGATGGGGCTAATAGGTATATTAGTACTAGATTAACATTAGCATTGGATGTATCAAACATGTAAGTCATCATAAAAGGTTGCAAATCCGATTTAAGTGTTGTGATCCAAAACACAAGATGGAAAAAAATTTATGCTACATTATATTAAGGTTTATTCTAATCTACAAGTGTTAAAGTGGAAGCAGTATAAAAAATATAAATATATTACGAATAATCCAGAATATTCTGTTTTCTGGATTAGTCATTTATAGAACTTTATTAAAATATTTGTAGATCCAGACATGATTCTATGTTTTATTGACCATGTCAAATATAACCAAGATTCTACAATTACCTCACACAATTTGTATTAAAGTAGACACACGAGGAATCAAAAGTGTTTTGAATTGATGCAAAACTCATATCATTGCGAAGGGGAAGCCTTACTGATCAAATACAACAACTCTCTTCTTCAAAATATGTTTGGGGCCCGCAGTAATCAACTCTCAAAAATGTTAGTTTTGAGATCCAGATTTTCTGCCTTCAGCGGTCCTTTGTAGAGCGTCAATATTTGTGACGTCACACACGGGACACGGCTGGCTAGCTGCAGACTAATACACGCGCGACTCCGGTACCGAGCTGTTTGTCCAGTGTGTGACGTCACTATTCAGAGCTCGCTACGCTTGTGTGTTTGGCTTACGTTCGGGGGCACTTGGGGGGGTCTAAGAAGGGTCTTGAAACATTGCATTTTACGCCTTTCCATGATATCTATATGATTTCTCAGCAAATTATTCGTGTTTTTCAAGAGAAAATCTTTCCATCCATATGTAATTTGTTCTAATTATCAGTTGTTAGTGAATTTTCTTTGTGTAGCTCCTTTAATTACAATTCAGAATTACTAATTTTGGGGGGAATTTATGGATTGCCCCTGCCACTTGTGTCTCCCCCATCGCCCAGTCAAACCGTTCACTGTCCCTTCAATCATTAAGACAAGGATAGAATGCAGTTAGATGATTCACGTTTCAGTTGCAAGGGCAAACCTGACAGATATGCGGCAATGACGACGCACATTAAACGTATTATTAAGGAACTGGCCTGTGCATATTGTCCAAAATGAACTTTGCTACACCATACATTTTTTTACATAAAAAGCAATAAACCTGTAATTTTCAGATCGTATTCAACTAATATTAGGAAAGTTGAAGTTTTCTATATATTTTTAACTCTTCAGTTTCAAAAGTTATTGAAATATGGAGAAATACCTCCACCAGGTTTAAATGGGTACCTGATATTCTTCAGCGCTAGTTACCTTGGCAGCTCGACTACGACCAGGGTAATATGCGTAAAGCGCCATGAGCGTCAGAGCTTGACGGATATTGGTGCTATATAAATAACCTATTATTTCTTATTATTATTATTATGTAAAATAAATTCAATCATCATAAATGTGGTATCATCTTGTAGATAGTTTAATTTTCTTTCATATGATACCACATGCATGGTAAAATGATGTTCTGTAACAAAATTATCTTCTAATTATTGACTATTTTTCTTCCAGAAAAATATTGCCAGGGTAGTCCACCTAGAAATTGTGCAGGAAGATCCTCTGAACATGTTTATACCTACCGACCTACAACATCCCGACCAAAACCCCCCAAATTTAGGTTTTGCCCCCTAGGTATTCAGCTATTTTGTTGTAGCCTTTTGGCATGTCTGCATTCAACAGAGCTTTAGTATGTACAAGTTACTAATACATAGCATGCCACATAGTACGAGCCACGAAGGAAAATTATGGTAAGGAATGTATATGTTCCATAGCTAGACCGCTTTCATGTACAATATAACGTCCATTAGTATCATCATCATTATCATTTTACGCTTGAAATAAAATTATCATTATTTATACTCGATTTCAATGTCTAAATCATTGAATTCCAATGAAAAGGTGCTATACTGAATATTTTACTGAGAAGATGCATTTAATTCACATACCTCGAAAATACAGTAAAACTCCTGCAATTCCCTCCTACGCTCGATCTTTGTCTTCCTATTATCCATCCCTGAATGTTGACAAAGGCCTTACATTTTTTAAATCCACTTTTGATCTTACTAACTATAATGTACATATAAATTACCTGAAGGTACTAAGTATTTCCAACATATGAAAAGTACACATTCTCAGTGTCTGATTAAACTCATAAAAGTAAACAAAGGATGCGGAAACAACTCTTGAGCAAATGCATACTAGCCCAACAAGAACCTTTCAGTGATGTGGTCTCTGACCAAATGTTTACAAATTCCAATCCCCCCCTCCATCTGCCAGTGTTAAACCTATTTAGTCATTCAGTTTTTGTACAGATCCAGACTCTCTGCTTTCATGATGTCGAGTGCCCCACACCAGCCTCATCACATGATGACAGTGAACAAAAGTTATATAAAGAGGAGCATATCGATCCAGAAGTATATGTAAATTAATGGAGTTGAAATCCATTTGGCAAATTAACGTAACCTTCATATTGTAGTTATGTTCGAGATGAGTTGGGTTTTACTCAACATCCTGTGTTTGTTTTTGTTGATAATTTTTTTGGATGGATGCAATTAATCTGATGAATATGCAGTAATGAAATGTACTACGGCTGTAATAGTGACAGTTAGTCCTATTGTTCTTTTTCGATGCATGCTCTGTTGACAAATTTTCTGCGCCCACTACCCTGAACTAACCAAATTCTGAACTTAACCCTGCACCAAAATCTATATGAAACCGTAACACTAAACCTAAGCTCAAGCCTATTTGCACTTCTCATCCAAATCCTATATATAAATATACATATGACTAAATAAAGCCCAGAGCATTTGTCAACTGAGCATAGCCACACACATACATGTATATCACAGCACCCAGTTATATTTGCAGTCCTTCAAGAAAAACATGTATCTGGTAATGTACTTGTATGAATCACTGCTTGTATACATGTAGGTCCAGACTGTCCAGCTCATGAGGATTGGGTGTCCAACATCAGCCTCTTCACATTACCTAGTAGATGCTTTGTGTTCCATGCCAAACCTGACTCAACTGAAACTAGATGGAGAGGATTTCCGGGAGGATTTCTATTCTACACTGAATGCAAAAGCGTCAACCTTACAGGTATGTTATGTATGTGTGTTTGTACTCTTCATCCATGCCATTACGAATTCATGTACACATGTAGCAGTGGAGATGAATTTAAGGAGTTATGATATTTTAGCAACATGCTGTCAATATTTTGTCAACGTGTTTAATGTTTTATATGAAAATGTATAATAGTCTTAGCAGACAAAGGAACATTATTATAAAGAGGGTCTTTTTATGTGCAGTGTATGATTCAGAATTGAGATGGCTTGAGTTGAAAATATGATGTTCTGCAAAACACATCACTTTTAAAGGATTGCCTCAAAAAACGTATTTTGGTTTTGATGGAGACTAAATGGAAGTTCTTAAGCATTTTTTTGTTTGTTAAATACTTATGCAGTATACAATTTCAGTATAAAGATATTACTAAAGTGCTCTAAATACTAGTGGATACAAATGTTTTTGTTTGTAATTTTTTTTTTTAAAGTTCAAAGCCATATGGTTGGAATTATGTCCTCATGGGTCTGAAAGTAGCATCTAAGTAAACTTAAGATTCGATACTTGCTAAACAAGAATGAAGATCTATATCACAGTACTTATTGCAAGCAAATCTACATGTACACACTCTACATACACATTCATGTATGATGCATTCATTAAGTCACGAATGTATTATAGCATTAAGGCAATGTCAGAAATGAGTCTAAATAATCAAAAAAGTGATAGTTTCTTCTTTGTTTTATATTTCATTCTCCAAAGACAAATACATCTCTATTTATTAAAATCAATTATCGGTATATGGGTATTATACATTCTAAAATAATTGTTATCAACCATTGTTCATGTAGAGGTGTTCGTGGTCTATTGCATAGGTCACTGCATGGACATAACCACGAGGTATGTGGTTCGAATCCCTGCCATACGTAGCACTCATGTTGTTTGGCAAGACATTAATCTACATTTGCCATACTCATCCTAGGTGAAGTAATATAAGTGGGTACCTGGTAGAATATATTCCTTGAATGCATCACTATGTAGTATGAAGTATAAAGAAAATGCACTACGGCTGTTGAATTTGTCTATCCTCCTGTTGTTTGACACGTGCCCCATCAACAATTTTTCTGTGCTTTCCATCCTGTACTAACCAAATTTTTAACTTGATCCCTGCACCAAAAAGTATTCCTATCACTAAACCTGAGCTCAAACCTATTTGCAGCCCTTATCCAAATCCTATATTTGACTATATAAAGCCCATTGCATTTGTCACCCAAGCATAGCCATCACATACATGTATATCAGAGCACCCAGTTATATTTGCAGTAATTCAATGAAAACGTGTACTCTGGTAATGTACTTGTATGAATCACTGTTTGTATACATGTAGGTCCACACTGTCTGGCTTGTAGACATTAGGTGTCCAACATCAGCCTCTTTACATTACCTAGTAGATGCTTTGTGTTCCATGCCAAACCTGACTGGCCTGGTACTACATGGAAAGGATTTCAAGGAGGAGTTCTATTCTACACTGAATGCAAAGGCATCAACCTTAAAGGTATGTATGTGTGTTTGTACTCTGTATCCATGCCATGATGAATTCATGTACACATGCAGCAGTGGAGATGAGTATTAGGAGTTACTAGTATGATATATTAACAACATGCAGTCAATAATTTTTCAACGTGTTTAATGTTTTATATGAAAATGTATAATAGTCTTAGCAGACAAAGGAACATTATTATAAAGAGGGTCTTTTTATGTGCAGTGTATGATTTAGAATTGAGATGGCTTGAGTTGAAAATATGATGTTCTGCAAAAAACATCACTTTTAAAGGATTGCCTCAAAAAACGTATTTTGGTTTTGATGGAGACTAAATGGAAGTTCTTAAGCATTTTTTTGTCTGTTAAATACTTATGCAGTTATACAATTTCAGTATAAAGATATTACTAAAGTGCTCTAAATACTAGTGGATACAAATGTTTTTGTTTGTAATTTTTTTTTTTTAAAGTTCAAAGCCATTCATATGGTTGGAATTATGTCCTCATGGGTCTGAAAGTAGCATCTAAGTAAACTTAAGATTCGATACTTGCTAAACAAGAATGAAGATCTATATCACAGTACTTATTGCAAGCAAATCTACATGTACACACTCTACATACACATTCATGTATAATGCATTCATTTAGTCACGAATGTATTATAGCATTAAGGCAATGTCAGAAATGAGTCTAAATAATCAAAAAAGTGATAGTTTCTTCTTTAATCATGGAAGAGGTTTACGGTACACCATGTGTAAAGTCCTCGAGGGACTGAGGAAAGTAGATAGAAAATAGAAGTGAGATGGAAAGGCGAGAAAGTGGAGGTTGGAAGGAAGAGTATCTTTCGGAAGTGAGTATAGTCCTGAAAAGGACTGTAAACCAGAAAGTTGTAGGCAGGATGGGAGGTTTGAGTAGAAGACTGGATTGAGTTGGAGAGTTGAGTAGGCGAGTAGAGTTGCAGAGTAGGAGCAGGAGAGTAGACTCGACGTTTCAGACAGGTTGACTGTCCGTCTTCAGGAGTGAGTGTTCGCTAGGCGTGCGGCGGTCCTTATGGCGTGAATGCGGACTTGGGGGAAAGCACTGGGCCGGCGGGCTCGGCAGGCAGCTGTCGGTGGTGGCGCGCGGTTGCGTGAATTGGCGGGAAACGAGTGGGCGGCGGCTATGCGGACGTCGTGTGGTAGGTGTTGGCGGGGTAGCGGGGGGGGGGGTGTCGGTCGTTGAGTGGGTGTATCGAACGGCGGTGAGGACGGCTATTAGTGGTGTCGCTCTGTGTGTGTTGGTCGGCGGTTTCGGCGTTGGCGTAGGTTGTAGCGAGGTGTGGGCGTGGGCGGTGCTTGTGTGGGTGAAGTGGCTAGTTGAGAACGGGTAGTGCTTGGTTGAGTGGGTGTGGTTGGGTGGTTGTAGGTGGTGTCCGGGCTAACGGATGGATGGATTGGTGAAGTGTTGGTGGTTGGCGTGTTGGTTGTGGAGTTGGTTGAAGATTGGTCGGAAGTAGGATGGTGAGGGAGGATTGGGTGCCAGATACTGTTGATGTAAAGGCCTGGGTCTTGGGGTACGGTGTTGTGTTGGTGGATCTCGATGGCTTCTCGGACCCTTCGGGTGTGCCAATGTCGGATGGAGGTGATGAGGTGACTTTTATCCCAGTGAATGCGGTGGAGCTCTTGTTGTGCGTGCTTGACGATGGCTGACTTGTCCCATTCGCTGCGTCGGTGGTGGGTCTTGTGTTCTTTTAGTCGGGTGTCGAAATCGCGGCCGGTTTCTCCAATGTAGACTTTGCCGCAATCGCAGGGAATCTTGTAGACGCCTGGTTGTTTGTTGGATGGGTGCTTATCCTTGTGAGAGTGAAGAGTGGAGTAAAGCTTGTGGTTGGATTGGTGTCTGACGAGGATGTTGGCTGAGCGGAGGATGCGTTGTAGTCGGTGTGATGTCTTGCCGATGTAGGGAAGTACGATGGTGGCGGTGGGCTTGGTCTCAGGTTGGGTTCCGGTGGTGATGTTGCTGGTCTTGTGGTAGGGAGCTCGGGTGTTGATTTTCCTTCTTGGGTACTGGTTGATGGAAGTAAGTGCGTGCGTGATGTGCTTGAGTTCTTGCTGGAGATGTGCTTCATCACTTAGTTGGTGGGCTCGTCTGATGAGTGAGTTGGAGACTGATTGGTGGACTGATGGATGGTGGTGAGATCGGAAGTTGAGGTAGCGGTCTGTGTGGGTTGGTTTTCGGTATACTTGGTGCGCGGGGAATCCTGATGGTGTCTTGGTGATGAGTACGTCTAGGAAAGGGATTGAGTTGTCGTGTTCGGTCTCCATGGTGAACTTAATGCTGGGGTGTTGGTTGTTGATGTGGTCGAGGAACTGGTGGAGGTCTGGTGTGCTGTGTGGCCAGATGACGAAGGTGTCGTCGACGTAGCGTAGCCAGAGTGAAGGAGACTTGTCGGCGGACTTGAGTGCTTGGTGCTCGAGGTGTTCCATGAAGATGTTGGCGATGATTGGTGAGAGTGGAGATCCCATGGCTGCTCCTTGAAGTTGTTTATAGAAGTTGTCGCGCCACTTGAAAGAGTTGGAGTGGAGGCAGGTGAGAAGGAGGTCGTGGATCTGGTCAGGTGTGAGCTTGGTCCTAGATTCGAGGTCTGGGTCTGAGATGAGGCGTTGTTTGATGATGTCGCATGCTTGGTCTACAGGAACGTTGGTAAATAGAGAGGTGACATCGAAGCTGACGAGTGTGTCGGATGGCTGGATCTTGGTTTTGGAGAGGATGTCGATAAAGTGCTAAGAGTTCGTGACGTGGTGCTGGGTTTGGCCTACGAGTGGTTGTAGAATGTTGGCGAGATGACGTGCAGTGTTGTAGCAGGATGATCCTCGGGTAGAAATGATGGGGCGGAGAGGGATAAGCGGCTTATGAATCTTGGGCTGTCCGAAGAGGATGGGTGACTTAGCTGACGAGGATCTGAGTTGAAAGTAGAGTGCCTTGGGTAGTACGTCGGATCTGTGTAGGGTCAAAAGTTGTTGGTTGATCTTCCTTTCGTTGGCCAGGGTTGGGTCCCTCTTAAGTTTGGAGTAGGTTTCCTTATCTTTGAGTAGGTCGCAGATCTTATCTTCGTATGTATCTTGGTCCATGACGACGGTGGCGTTTCCCTTGTCTGCTTGTAGGATGTGGATGGATTGGTTCTTGCGGAGGTCTTGAATAGCGGATCGTTCTTCTTTAGATAGGTTGGGTTTGGGTGGCCTAGCTTCGGCGAGAGCGTTGGTAATTTTGAGTCGGATGTCGTTGGCAGCAGCTTTGGAGAGGAAACGGAGCTTGGGTTCTACTTGTTGCACGATGTCGGAGAATGGTATCTTCTTGGGAGCTACGGCGAAGTTGAGTCCTAGGGATAGAACCTTGTGTTCGGTTTGGGAGAGTCTGTGTTGACTGAGGTTAACTACTGTGTCCTTAATGGGTTGAGTCGTTGGAGGGTCGTTGGTGCGGATTCGCTTGCGTGATCGTAATTGGTCGAACTTCCTAATTTGCTTGAGTTTGGTGGTCTGAAAGGCGAGTTGGGCGGTGTGGACGTTGAAGGACTGTACTTTGCTGAGGTCATCAGGATTGAGTTGTTGGTTGATCTTGGACTGAGATGCAGAGGTAGCGGTGTTGAGATCGTGGAGTTGGTGGCGTGTGTGTACGATGCGTTCTCGGGTAAGGTCAATACCGGCTTGGTGTAGTATGCGCTGGGCCTTGGGGGTGTCAACGGCGGATTTGAGTTGAAGGCCTAGAGGGATGGTGTCGGAGTCGCGGCAGCGTTTGAGGAAGGTTAGGTGGTTGGTGAGCTTGGCTGACTTAACTAGGTCGCGCTGGAGTTGTCTGACGCTGAGTTGAGTAGGCTCCCCGTAGAGCTGAATCAGATGATGTTTGAAGGTTTGCATGGTGGTATGAATAATCATGGAAGAGGTTTACGATACACCATGTGTAAAGTCCTCGAGGGACTGAGGAAAGTAGATAGAAAATAGAAGTGAGATGGAAAGGCGAGAAAGTGGAGGTTGGAAGGAAGAGTATCTTTCGGAAGTGAGTATAGTCCTGAAAAGGACTGTAAACCAGAAAGTTGTAGGCAGGATGGGAGGTTTGAGTAGAAGACTGGATTGAGTTGGAGAGTTGAGTAGGCGAGTAGAGTTGCAGAGTAGGAGCAGGAGAGTAGACTCGACGTTTCGGACAGGTTGACTGTCCGTCTTCAGGAGTGAGTGTTCGCTAGGCGTGCGGCGGTCCTTATGGCGTGAATGCGGACTTGGGGGAAAGCACTGGGCCGGCGGGCTCGGCAGGTTGGCAGGCAGCTGTCTTCTTTGTTTTATATTTCATTCTCTAAAGACAAATACATCTCTATTTATTAAAATCAATTATCGGTATATGGGTATTATACATTCTAAAATAATTGTTATCAACCATTGTTCATGTAGAGGTGTTCGTGGTCTATTGGATAGGTCACTGCATGGACATAACCACGAGGTATGTGGTTCGAATCCCTGCCATACGTAGCACTCATGTTGTTTGGCAAGACATTAATCTACATTTGCCATACTCGTCCTAGGTGAAGTAATATAAGTGGGTACCTGGTAGGATATATTCCTTGAATGCATCACTATGTAGTATGAAGTATAAAGAAAATGCACTACGGCTGTTGAATTTGTCTATCCTCCTGTTCTTTGACACGTGCCCCATCAACAATTTTTCTGTGCTTTCCATCCTGTACTAACGAAATTCTTAACTTGATCCCTGCACCAAAAAGTATTCCTATCACTAAACCTGAGCTCAAACCTATTTGCAGCCCTTATCCAAATCCTATATTTGTCTATATAAAGCCCATTGCATTTGTCACCCAAGCATAGCCATAAAATACCTGTATATCAGAGCACCCAGTTAAATTTGCAGTAATTCAATGAAAACGTGTACTCTGGTAATGCACTTGTATAAATTACTGTTTGTATACATGTAGGTCCACACTGTGTGGCTTACAGATGTTAGGTGTCCAACAACAACCTCTACACATTACCTAGTAGATGCTTTGTGTTCCATGCCAAACCTGACTGAACTGACACTACATGGAGAGGATTTCCGGGAGGAGTTCTATTCTACACTGAATGCAAAGGCGTCAAGCTTACAGGTATGTATGTGTGTTTGTACTCTATATCGATGCCATGATGAATTCATGTACACATGAAGCAGTGGAGATGAATTTAAGGAGTTATGATATTTGAGCAACATGCAGGCAATATTTTTTCAACGTGTTTAATGTTTTATATGAAAATGTTTAATAGTCTTAGCAGACAAAGGAACAGTATTTTAAAAAGAGGGTATTTCATGTGCAGTGTATGATACAGAATTCCGATGGCAATTAAGAGTTGAAAATATGATGTTTTGCAAAAAACATCACTTTTAAAGGATTGCCTCAGAAAAGATATTTTGGTTTTGATGAAGACTAACTGGAAATTTTAAGTAAGCATTTTGGGGGAGGAGAGTGTTGTGTTGCTACTTATGCAGTAATACAATATCAGTATAAAGAGATTACAAAAGTACTCTAAAGACTAGTGGATACAATTATTTTTGTATGTGATTTTTATATTTTTAAGTTCAAAGCAATTCATATGGTTAGAATTATGTCCTCATGGGTCTGAAAGTAGCATCTAAGTGTACTTAAGATTTGATTCTCACTCAACAAGAATGAAGATCTAGATCACAGTACTTATTTTAAGCAAATATACATGTACACACTCTACATACACATTCATGTATAATGCATTCATTTAGTCAGGAATGTATTATAGCATTAAGGCAATTTCAGAAATGATTCTAAATAATCGACAAAGTGATAGCTCCTTCTTTGTTTATTCAATTTGCGAAAGATAAGTACAGCTCTATTGATTAAAATCAGTTATATGAATGTTATACTTTCTGAAATATTGGGCGTTAACCGTGGTTCATGTAGAGGTGTTCGTGGTCCATTGGATAGGTCACTGCACAGAGAGTGAAACCATGAGGTATGGGGTTCGAATCCCTGCCGTACGTAGCACTCATGTCATTTGGCAAGACATTACTCTATATTTGCCATACTCGACCTAGGTGAAGTAATATTCTTTGAATGCATCACTATGTAGTATGTAGTGAGAAAATGCACTACGGCTGTATTTGTTGATCCTCCTGTTGTTTTAGGTATGCCCCGTCAACATTTTTCAGTGCTTTTTATCCTGTACTAATTAACTTGATCCCTGCACCAAAAAGGATACCTATCACTAAACCTAAGCTCAAACCTATTTGCAGCCCTAACAGATAACTAGAGTACCATAAAGACTATTAGATAAAAATAGTTTTGTTTGTAATTTTTATATTTTTAAGTTCAAATCAATTCATAAGGTTGGAATTAAGTCATCATGGGTCTGAAAGCAGTATAAAAGTATACTTCAGATTCAAAACTCACTAAACAAGAATTGAGATCTAGATCACAGCGTGCTTATTTTAAGCACAGTTTTTGTTTTTGTTCTCGATGTTTTGGACAGGTGCATGATCAGGGAGAAGGGGGTGTCAGCATAAAGTTCTGTTGAAATATTGACTAGTTCAATCAACATAGTTGTTTTGTTTGTGTGTGTATTTGGTAGGGGGGGGGGGGGTGTAGAGGAGTTGTCAGCGTTACAAGGATACTAAGTCTTTATGCCAGAGAGAGTACTGACCTGGTATGTACATTTGCGGTACAGTTTGTCAGCCAGACTGGAATGGAGGTAAACTACATGAGTCACTATCACCAATCATACTCATTTATTTCTTTTCAGGGTTCTTTTCCTCAAATCGGCAAAGGAAAATTCATGTTCAATGGAGAGTACCAAGCAGATTTCGATTCTTTCCTGCAGTCACTCACTGGCTTTCAAGGGTAAGTGAACTAAACATAATGAATTACAAATTAATTGTATTACTATACAACTCATTCCTAGATCTTAATCAAATGATTGGTCAAGCACGATCACATGTGATTCATTCACTGAGACTATCGCACATTTTTCCATTAAAAAGCATGCAATAGTTCCCAGTACTATTTATTAAATGATCTTTAAGTACACAATGTGCAGCAGTGCATGCAGAGTTTATCATAATTTATATACTAGTGTGTGGATTAATACATGTACCGTGCGTCCCAAAAAATACTATACACTTTTGAAATGGCTGCCTTCAATAATTGTAAGATTAGTTGAAAATCTCATTGATTTACCTAATACCCAGGTAGGGATTATGTAAATTGAATATTCAAATACGGTTTGTTGAAAAAAGGAATGTCCAAGATGTCGGCTACTTATTCTTCAGGTAAATGGTTACTGAAATGTGGGGTGAAGGATTTTATTCAAAGTCACAGATGTAAAAAATAACAGTTTGTAACATGGAAATTACAATATGTACCATCACCCCATCCTGACTCCCATGAACACACCACTGAGTCTACCAGGGAAGGTTACAATGCTACAATACAAAATGCAATTCCTGTTCACTCATGCATAAAAGTTTGGTTTAATAAACCATGAAATTCACTCAGCAAATCACGAATGTTTCATATCACCCTCAATTTTGTAAGCTCCAAAGGATTTACCTCTCACAACTTGGAAGGCTAGTTCCTGCGCAACCTAATTTTCATACCCTTTACAAAAGTGAGCAGTGCTCACCCAAGCATGAATTATTTTCGGTTTTCATAACACTACAGTTTATTGGGGAAAATGAGTACGGTACCGCTATGGTAAAACTGGTCACTCAAAGATTTTTTCTTTTTTGAGGCACTTCTTTATCATTTTGAAGGGTGATTTTTTTTTAGGGCTTCAATATTACACCATATCACAGACACTGATAACACGTAGGGCTGTGCATATCAGATTTAACATTGTTAAACGATACCTTTAATTAGTGAAAAGTATGTTCATTATCGTGACTTGAGATTGCATGGAATAGACACTAAATGTAGGTGCTGGTGCAGATTTATCTCTTAAATGTACATGTACATAGCCAGCTTTGTGTAGCAATTAACAAATGACTTTTCTTGTTTATCTTTGCTATAACAGGAAACGTTCTTTCACTAGCATAAAAATACCACCCCAGACCCCCAGCACCTGAGCCCTGTAACATTGATATTTACAATTAATATTATCTCCCAAGTCTTGATTGTACATGTATCTCCTTTAATCAATCATAGCATTATTATAAATAGAAATTTACCATTAATTTTATGTTACAGATACATGTAGATTGATGCTTACTAAGATAAAGTAAATTGTAGCAAAATTGATGATACAACAGATTTGTACAATTGATTGGATTGTTAGTCACTTCATATGTTACAGTGCCCAGATCCTATCCCCCAAACCTTTATTTTATCTTCTTTCCTCAACATCAATTCAGGGAGGATACTGTGGCGTAACCGGGCTCTGCCGGGGTAGCGTTCTGCCTTGCAGTCTCTCAAAACCCGGTCCACGCTATCGACAATCATTCATCAACTATATCTCTCAGTGGGCTCTCACAAAAGTATATCGTGTAAGAAATAACGTGGACTAGCTCTCATTCACTTACTCCCGCAATCACTGAATGTCTGACAGGACTAAAGAAACAACACTTGCACAGTTTATCTGCAGTTCAAGTAACTTTACTTGTTCCTGGTAACGGACCTGTCGCAACGACAGGTCAACGCTGACTCACAGATCACAACTATATAGAACCTGTCCCAACGACAGCTCAATGCTGACTGACTGACATCTCATGATGTACACATATATATTTCACAATTAACTATAACGCCCTCTACGTCTTACTAATATACTGGGCTAGTTATGTTACAATACTTCTGACCTCTCAGACGAGGAGGATGAGCTAAGGTCGCCATCAGAATACCTTTGAGAGCCACACGATGGCAGTGTACAACCATCCGGATCACACAGCAGAATTAGGTGCTGCTTGATCATATAGAACAAGACAGTTGTACGACACTAGCTACTGTGACAATTGTTCCGTGTCGGTTTCCTACACTAACCAAAATTCTAACTTCAACCTCAGACCTTACATATTATTGTAAAGATACAAAAATAATAAATAAAACTAGAAATGAACACAGGGAATTAAATGTACTTCATATCACAAAATAGCAACGTTATATTCATACACATTAAATATGTCATATTACGTGTACCTAACCGTAAACATCATAACCTGAACTCTAAATAAAGTGAAACCCTAACCCTATATATTTCATGAAGTAAAGCCTGGATCATAGCATCAAATGTTGGCAACTTTTGTGACAAGCATTTTTTCCCCGCTCATCCACAGGGATTAGTCGATAGCATACATTCATGTAAAAATACACAGCATATACATCTACAATCAAGCAAAATTCCATATTGACATCCCTTGGTCAAACAAAAATCCAACAAAAGCTTCTACCTATTAAGCAAAAATCAATCATATACCACAATCAAATTGTCAAAATGTTTTATATGACAGATGATGACTTCAAACCTTAAATATTTTTTTTTAAATTGATGAAATAAAAAATTCTCATGAATTTCTTTCCTCTTAGATTTGTTTTAGCAATACATTTTTCAATTTCATGATAAAATGTTATGGCTGACATAATATTGTCAAACAACGTATATGTTTGTTCCACTGGACTGAAAAACAATTTGTTTCTTACCACCGTAACTAGCAGCCGGTCAACCAGTTATGTTACTCAATATCCCAAGGTGTAATACCCGTGAAGGATGACTAACTGAAATCTTTTATTTATATCTGCACTCATAAAAGTAAGTTACAAGAATAAAATTTGAAGCTCTGTTTTATGAAACTTGTTATCAATAACAAGTTGCAATAACTGTTATATGCTCCTGAAATGGTTGCATTTGATTTTTATCGATAGCAAGTTTTATGTGACAGGACCCAGAGTTTCTTTGAGCCAGTTCGTCTGGGACTTGGATTCCGTTACGAGGGCCACTTTCTTTAAAAGTTGCAATGTCAAACGCAACTCAAAAAGTAAACCCAATTACTAAATACGCTATCCTGATTGGTTGAAAATGTAATTTTAATTTCAGCTTTTAATGGAAGAGGCCCCAGAAAGCAAGATTGACTGTGAGGTTGTTTTTTATTGTGATTCTAATTTTGTTAAGCATTTACTGTACCATTTTGTACTTTTATTTTATGAATTCTGTTCAGGTTCAATTAAGTTGAGTATACACAGTTGGACCCCGAAAGTTTACGTGCACCTGGAAGAAACCCATTTTACACAGATTTTCTCAACTGCACTCATTCCTATCTGGAGTCACTTGTCTCAGAGTGATTAGTGATGTATATACTGTATATATATTAAACAGAGACCATATTTGTCTATCTTCCTGAGGTGAAAAGTTGGCAGGAATTAGTGAAACTGTGATGAGGTTTATCGGGCCCAACTGTAAATCTATGTACATCTACAATTCAGGGAATATTCCAATACTTGATAATGTCTTTGTCTTCTTCCAGTTTTAACTATCAGTAGATGTGTACTAAAGTTTTGTGTGCCTCATGCCTTGTATATATACTATAAACAAAGATAGAATTTGTCATATCTTCCTGAAGTGAAAAGTTGGCAGGAATGAGTGAAACTGTGATAATGTATATCTGGCTCAACTCTACAATTCAGGGATCATTCCAGTACTTGATAATGTTTTTGTTTTTCTTCGTATTATTTCATTTTAGCTATCAGTAGATGGGTACCAAGTTTTGTGTACCTTATGCTTTGTATATATTATAAACAAAGACAAAAGTTGTATATCTTCCTGAAGTGAAAAGTTGACAGGAATGAGTGAATTTGTGATAATGTATATTGGGCCCAACTCTACATGTATGTACATCTGCAATTCAAGGATCATTCCAGTACTTGATAATGTTTTTGTTTTTTCTTCATTTTCTTCAATTTTAAGTATCACTAGATGTGTACCAAGTTGTGTGTGCCTTATGCTTTGTATATACTATAAACAACAACAAAATTTGCCTATCTTCCTGAAGTGAAAAGTTGACAGGAATAAGTAAAGTTGTGATAATGTATATCTGGCCACACTCTACATGTATGTACATACCACAATTCAAGGATTATTCCAGTACTTAATAGCATTGTTGTATTTTCCTTCTTCCATTTTTACTATCAGGCCTATGAGTAGATGTGTACCAAGTTTTGTATGCCTTATGCTGAAGGCCTGCATGTATGAACAAATGTGATTTAATCATCATCATGTGATTTAATATTAACTTCGATGCCAAGAGCTACTTGTATAGGAGGGAAATATGCATTGAAATCCTGAACTCTGTGACATGTTGAAAATGTCAAAATCACTATTTTTCAATACAAACCAGCATACCAGTGTGTGTTTACTGTACAACATACTTCTCATCAGTGTATAAATCAATATTCTTTGAAGGTACATGATTTTAATGAGAACAATGTAGCAATAAAAGAACGTTTCTAATTTCAAGAAGAAAATCTGATCACTGTAGTCCAAATCATATGACCTTATGGTTTGTAAGTGTACAGCCTTGTATTTATGATATGCAAAGGATTCCAAATTAACTGAAATTGAAATGTTATTTCATCTGAAATATGTTCATAACAAACATATTTGTGCAAAGCATGTTTATGTGTACAGAGTATATGTCAAAGATTAAATTGTTTGTTGTATTTCTTATTCCGAGTCTGAATTTATGAATTATTTGTAAGGTTTTAATCCAGAGAGGGAGGCAGGGAGGGAAGGGAGAGAGATGAGGGTGCATTTGAGTTGCGATGGAGGGAGGAAATAATGTGAGGGAGGAAATGGAGAAGAAACGGAGGGAGAGAGAGTTGAGGGTGCATGGGAGTGGGGGAAGAGGGAGGGAGAGGTATACAGTGAGCAAGAGAATTAAAGAGAGATATAGATCATAATTAGGGATGTAGAGATAGATGGCCAATATGTACCAGTAAGAGGGAGGAAGGAGAGAAAGGAGATCAAAATCTTGGAGTGTATGAGAGGGTTGGGGGGGGGGGGGTTGTTAGGGGAAGAGAAGTGAGAAATAGAGAAAGCAAACGAGAGAAAGGAGAGATTTAGAATGTATCTCCAATATGTGTCGAAGTTGGTTGAAGGGGCAGCCACTGCTCAAATTCAGGATCACCTCCTTCGTAACAACCTTTTCCCTTTAACACAATCGGCGTATAGAAAGTATCACAGTACAGAAACCGCTTTACTAAGAGTTAAGAATGACCTACTTATGGCAATGGACCAGCAGAAAGTTACATTTCTTGTACTTTTAGATCTCAGTGCCGCCTTCGACACTGTCGATCATAATATACTAGCTGAAATACTACAGTCTGATTTTGGGATTACAGATTCTGTTTTATCTTGGGTACAGTCTTACCTGTGCGATAGGGAGCAACAAATATCAATTGGTAACACCACCTCAAAGAAATTCGATGTTAGATGGGGTATTCCTCAAGGCTCCAGGCTCGGACCCCTCCTTTTTTCCCTTTATTTGAGTCGCCTTTTTGCTATCATCAAAGCATACTCTCAGCACATATCTTGTCACTGCTATGCAGATGATACCCAGTTATACATTTCATGTAGCCCAGTCAGGGAACAAGAACAGTCCTGTGTTTCAGCTCTTGAACACTGTCTAAGGGATCTTCGTAGGTGGATGTTAAGCTGTAAGTTGAAACTCAACGACAGCAAAACTGAATTTCTTATTATTGGAACACCTAGGCAAGTGTCAAAACTTAATATAAATTGTATAACAGTCGGAAATACTGTAGTCGAGCAGTCTATGGTTGCAAAAAACCTTGGTGTCTGGTTTGACTCTCAGTTGAACATGGAGACCCATATATCCAAAACATGCAAAGCAGCCTTCTATCATCTGTACAACCTACGTCACATTCGGAAATACCTAACTCGCACATGTATCATTACATTAGTCCATGCCTTTATAACAAGTAAATTGGACTACTGTAATGGACTACTGTTTGGCTTACCAGAATTTCAGATATGTAAATTACAACGTGTACAAAATGCATGTGCCAAACTCATCTGCAATTCCCCCAAATTCTCTCATGTAACCCGACTACTTCATGATCTGCACTGGCTTCCAGTTCGCCAGAGAATCAAATTCAAAATACTCCTCCTTACTTATAAGGCACTCCATGGCTTGGCCCCCATTTATCTCAGTAAACTCCTGACGTTAAAATTACCCACCCAGTCCTACAGGCTCCGTAGTTCCCATGATACCATGCTCCTGAGTCTTCCACCTTGTAAAACAAAGGTTACTCTAGGTGACCGCGCCTTTGACTCTGGAATAGTCTCCCTGCCACAATTAGACATGCATCATCAATCAATGTGTTTAAAAATAACCTGAAAACCTATCTGTTTCAGGAAAGTTTTACATAGACATTTTCATTGTAAAGCATACACAGGTTCCCCCTTAGCATCGATTTTAACTTTTAAATGTTTATTTGTATTGTTCCTTTTACTATCATTATGTCATGCGCAGTTGAGTATATACATATAGAAACTGCGCATTATAAATTTACAATTATTATTATTATTATTATTATTATGATAGAGGTTTGGGGGAGGGGTACATGCAGTGGTATAGTGAAGTGGAAGATATGGCACGGAAAAGAGCGGGTATTTTTTTAAGAAAAGTGAAAACCAAATTCCAATAACTTTCTATGACCCATCTTGCCTTTTTTGATAACCAGATAAGTACCATTTTGAGCGGCATACAAATTTGTAAGTTCTAACCGGAAGGCCCACACCCACGATCAATTTCCATGACATTCCACGACTTTGGAATTTTTTTTCTTCATTTTCCATGACTTTCCAAAAAAAGTTATTTTTTATGAGTTTCTCCATGACTGTGGAAACCCTGCATCTTGGTGTAATCTGCATGTCAAAAGACACTACTGGATGAGTTGAGTGTAATGGCTTCAAGTAGACAATTACCACACAAAGGATGTTGGGTTTGTTACTTTTTTTTCAAATAGGCTTTTTATTCACACTTTACAACAGATGTACAAAGAACTACTTATTACATGGTGCTCATCTATGTATTTTCACAAAAAGAGCTATTTACATACATATACAGAACTTTATTAATTTACATAATGTTAAACACAGATATTCACAATGATTTCCAATATCCAATATTTGATGGATAACAAAGTTTCCTACTTCTACTACATTACCAGAATATACTTAATCTATTTCTCTATTGCTCTGTCAAGAATCCTGTTGCATGAAAATAATTATTATAAATTCATTACTTTTTTAGGAATGTATAGGCATCGTTTCACAAAACCATCTTAAGAACAAGTTCGTCAGCATCTCATTGAAACGCTTGTTCGAGCATATTTGGATGGGATGTTGCTGAACTTGTAATTAAGATGGTTTTGTGAAATGAGGCCATGTTTTTATGAAAAATTTGATTTACCATCCATAAAGTTTTCATTGCAGCAAAGCAGATTGAATTCAGTGGAAATCTAAAGGTCAGTGTACTCCATGCTGCTTTGTGATTGGTCAGTTATTATCTTTATATCAACCATAGGTATTTAAAACTGACAATTGTTTCAATATAACACCAGATGTGGGTTGTAAATATCAGTGATGGGACTTGGGGGGTCCTGCTATAGCACACTCATTCAGAACATACTCATACAGTCTGAATTTGACTACCGGTACATGGACACGGTCAGAGTGTTTGAGATCCCAGAGTTTCATTCTTGCTGCAAAGCAGCCTGATCATTTGCAGTTTGGCTGAACTCACTGCTCCCTGGGAAGGATACTGCCAGGAGGGTGAAGGACCAAGCTTTAAGGTATGGTTTGAGCCTTACATCATGGCCTTTAACAATCTGTCACACAATTAATGATCATATTCATACCCAGATTTGAAACAAACATTCATATTTCAGGGATGCCAGTTAAAATTGATCAGAGGGCCTGAAAATCACCTAGAATGATCTAGTTTTGTACACAAAAAAAGCCTAAACTATGTTACGAGAATAACTCGCCAGGGCCTAAATTTAGGCTATTGCCTGAAAACTGGCATCCCTGATATTTGAGGAGGCTCAGGGGTAGAGCAGAAGTCTCGTACCTGGAAGGTCCCGGGTTCGAAAGCAAGTCGATGCGCGTGTGCCCTTTGATAAGGCACTTATCCTCAGTACCATAGCAAGCCCCTCGGATAGTCCTTAATCTGTCTGTCCCTGGTTGTTTACATACAAGCATAAACGCTCCTTAGCTTTCTTAGCAGTCAGGTAAACAAACAAACCGACAAGGTTTTGCATTATACATCTTTGCGCTGCCTGTAGCCTGTACCAATCATATCCCATTTAATTTTTTTTTTTTTTTACAATCATATTCATTAGCATTTAATACCAATATGTTTATTCACATCTCTTTGCACGACAATCTTATCTTTCAGCTTTCCTTGGAAGTTTTGCTCCACAACCCCTATTTGAAACTCCTATAGTAATCTGCATACTTCTCTTCCAACATTGCTTTCATGCTTAGCCTATAGTCTGTGTTATTCTTACCCCAAACTTTAATAAAGCTCGATCGCAACTACTTTGGAAAATCAACCTAAAGCAATTTCAATAGCTGTGGGTCTCCTATTGAAATGTGTGATCATTACAACGACATACTACATACCGGTAATCAGAACATGATATCTATGGCCGGATGTACAATAGGGTATTGAAATTACCCTTGTGTTGGCTTCTTGAAAATAGATGCGATCGTGTTTATCCCTTTAAATAATCATATTTATTTGCATTTCCAATGGGTTTATTCATATCCCTCTGCATGTTAGTCTTGTCTTTGAGCTTTGCTTGAAGAAGGTTTTGCTCCACGACCCCTACCCTGACATCCATCTGGCTTCTTGAAAATAGATGCGATCGTGTTTATCCCTTTTAATAATCATATTCATTTCCATTTCCAATGGGTTTATTCATATCCCTCTGCATGTTAGTCTTGTCTTTGAGCTTTGCTTGAAGAAGGTTTTGCTCCACGACCCCTACCCTGACATTCATCTGGCTTCTTGAAAATAGATGCGATCGTGTTTATCCCTTTTAATAATCATATTCATTTCCATTTCCAATGGGTTTATTCATATCCCTCTGCATGTTAGTCTTGTCTTTGCCTGAAGAAGGTTTTGCTCCACAACCCCTACCCCGAAAACCATCTGGCTTCTTGAAAATAGATGCAATCGTGTTTACCCCTTTTAATAATCGTAATCATTCAGATTTCCAATTGGTTTATTCATATCCCTTTGCATGTTAGTCTTGTCTTTGAGCTTTGCTTGAAGAAGGTTTTGCTCCACGACCCCTATTTTAAAATTCTATAGTAATCACGATCTTTTATAATTACCATCCCATCTACTTTGAAAAATCAACCTAAAGCAATTTCAATAGTTTTAATAATCATATTCATTCCCATTTCCAATTGGTTTATTCATATCCCTTTGCATGTTAGTCTTGTCTTTGAGCTTTGCTTGAAGAAGGTTTTGCTCCACGACCCCTACCCTGACATCCATCTGGATGACCTCGTTCTTCAGACGCTGGAGAGCTTGCTTGATCTTCACCAACGGAGCTGCAGGATAAATGAATAATAATGATAAAAATAATAATAATCTGGATTTACATAACGCTTAAAGTGACTCAGAAACATTGTTGAAGGTTGATGAAAAAAATACTTAGTTTTGGTATGAAATGTTACTTAGTATATTACTTCTACTGTACTGACCCTCTAACATGCAAAAAATCCTGAAAAAATTCTCAAACCACAAAGACACTGTGCGACACCCTCTAACAGTAAATTCTCCCAACCATATAGAACCAATTCATTGCTTTGTGACGATTAACATTAACCTAAAATTTAATTAAATTGCAATAATCTAGTTGGGAGAATTAAGGAATCGATCATATCAGTTTTTCCTGATTTCTATCATTAATAATGGTCTGTTTTCACTCAAACTTTCAGATTATCTTAAATTGTACATTAAAAGCATTGAAGTCACTACCTTAGCACCATTTTTCTCTCATCTGAACAATGTTACCAAGTCCCTTTTATACAAAATACCGTCTCTGTGCGGTTTACAGATATTATTACCCCGATCATCGGATTCCTCATCACACAAAATGTGCACCAACTCCACTCCCCGGGGAGTATTCCTACCATATGGTCACCGTGAATGCATATGGCAATTACTAACACAAAGGCTTTCATCATCCTATCAGGTCCCCATTTCTCTCCAGGGTATGGAGTGGCAAATGTAGATTAACATGTTGCCAAAGGACATTTATGTCGTGGCAGGGATCGAACCCACAATACCTGTGCATTTCAAGTCAAGTGCTTAAACCACTTGACTAAGACACTTCCATATACATAATGAAATTAACTAATTATTTTTGTTAAAGTAAAAATGCAAACAGAAAAACATACTGCTGGTTTGGGATATGCAGGTGTACCTCTAAAGCCAGGTTTTCCCTCAATCCATTATGAATAGTGCAACGGGTTCTTAACACAGAAAGGTGGAAACTCTCCTCCACATGGGCCTCCAATTAACATCCTATCTGAGGGACAGAGTGTTTGCGAGTGTACCTCACTGTGTCTATGGGCCAGGGGAGGGGCATGTTAACACATAATGCACGCCTCCACCATCTGCCTGAGCTTGATTCATATTCAATCTATTGTTAAACAGGTGGACACTACCAAATAAACTGAACTCAGCTCCTCATACCTGTAACAGAAAGTTTTAAAAAAGGAAGTTCAACTTACATCCGTCAGTCATGCTTGACCCCCTCTCTTCCATCTCTTGTTTTATCCGTTCTAATTCTTCTGTCACTTCAGCAAGTTGTCTCGTTCGTTCTGTCACTCCACCGCTAGCCTGCCTGTACTGTTCCTTCACCTGTACAACAGTAACAAAAGTAACGGGTGGTAATATGAGGTAATATGACGTTGATGTGAAGGTGATTAACAACAGTAACATGAAGGTAACATTATAGTAAGATGAATGTAATATGAAAGTTAGGTGAATGTAATATAAAGATAACTAGCTGGTTCTTTCTGTCACTCATCCACTAGCCTGCCTGTACTGTTCCTTCATCTATACAATATTCACCAAATTAAGGTAAATGAAGGTAATGTGACATTAATGTGAAGGTGATATAACAGTGACTTAAAGGTAACATTATAGTAAGGTGAATGTAATATGATGGTAATATGAAGGTAATATTAAGATAATCATCTGGTTCTTTCAGTTCCCTCTACCATTAGTTTGCCTTTACCGTTCCTTTACCGTTCCTTCACCCGTAAACTTGCAAAAATTTGCAAAAATTACAAAATAGATATGCACGATTAGTTCTTCGTGCCGAATATTTTACACCCCAAAATGTTTTAATGAGTAAATTGAAATGGCGGTCATTAGAGGAAAGAATTAAATATCAGAAATGCATCTTGATTTTTAAAATCATAAGCGACCTATCACCACCATATCTAAATCCATGTATAAGTAAAAGACCGGTATTATATGCTACTCGTTATGCTCTAAACAGTCCATTATTCATTCCAAAATGTAAAACAAATTTTAAAACAAAAACCCTAGCGGTTTCAGGAGCTAAATTATACAATAAATTACCCGATCATATTAAAAATTGTAAGTCGCTGCAAAGTTTTAAAAAGAATGTCAAAACTTTTCAGTTTCCCGTGTAAACATATTTTCACGTTAATTTGACCTTTATTTATTATATTTCATTCATCTAGTTTTCTCAATTTGATAGTTGTATTTTTTTTTCCTTATAATTGTTAATGCGTGTTTTTCGTTACGTATGTTTAATTATTGTATATACCATATATATTTTACCTTTGTATGTATGTTTTGGATTCATGTTATTATTGTACATGTTTTTATGTGTATGCAGGGCTCTCTGGGAGAGCAGGTTCAGAAATGAACTTGAATGAGACCACCCTGTTAAAATAAAACTATAATAAAAAAATAAAAAAATAAATAAAATAAACTTGACAAAAGTAAAAAGGTTAAAAAACTGTGACGGTGACGTAACCGAAATATCACAGCAAAATGATACTAGTGAGAAGATTATATGAAATAACTTGATGATAACATGAAGGTAATAAAACAGTACGGTAATACAAAGAGAATGTAAAAACACAAAGGTAATATGGTGGTAATTTAACAAACTAATATAAAGGTAAATATGACTATAATTTCACCGTAAAATGAAATTGATAATGAACATGAATGTGTTAGAAAATTTGACAGCATATTGAATAAAAATATGAAGGCAAATGTACCATGATAGTACCAAGAAAGTAATACGACAAGAATATGCTGGTACCATGGTGTTACTAAGAAAGTAATACAACAGTAATATGAGCATGAACATGATGGGAATTTCACAGTGATATGATGGTAAGATGATGGTACATTAACTAGTTGTAACATAAGTGCTTCAACAGGGATTCAAACCCAATACCTTGTGGTTGGCATTGCGAAGACTTATCCACTAGACCACAACACCTCTGCAGACTTACCTCGGCTAAACCATCTTGTGTTCCTCTGAAGTCCTGTAGTAGATGCTCAAGCTGATTGTTGATGTATTTCTCTCTGCTCCCTATCTTCTCCAACGTCCTTGTGATCTCCTTGTGCAGTTTGTCAAGATAACCCTGATAAATGATGAATATGGAGGTGATATGAAAGAATTCCTTAAGCAATGAAGTAAAATGTTGTTCCTCACTAGCCATTTTTCTCATCAATTCTTACTTGTGCAGTTTGTCAAGGTAACCCTGGTAAATGATGAATATGGAGGTGATATCAAGGAATTCCCTAAGCAATGAAATCAAGTCTGTCCCTCACTTGCCATTTTTAATATAATATAATATATTTCTTATCAATACTTAATTTTTGACTGATTTATATTGCCTTTTACGGTATGAATCCTAGATTGTAAAAAGTTCTTTGCTTCTTAATAATATCTTAAATGCCTTTTTTTAAATATATATATATATATATATACATATACAAATATTATATTTTTGTAAATGGTGATAGCCATTGACAGACCTGTGGCAAATCCAACCATATTAGTATTCGTTTGTGATTTATACTTGTTATTTTCTCTTTTTAATGTATATGTTGTTGGCATTGTGATTGTTTTTATTTATTCAACATTAAAACAAACTCCTACAATCTTGCTTTGATCTACTCTTACCTTGGTCTCTGAGAGAGCCGTCTCAATCCCATCTTTGTGTAGATGCATCTGATCCACGTGTGTTCTCCAGTCCTTGTTATCTGTTCTAATGTGGACCTTTCAAGGAAATAATAACAATGATAATAATAATAATACATTTTTGATGATGATGATGATGATGATGATGATAATAATAATAATAATAATGTTGTTAAATCATGCCTTTATTTCATATAAAAGGAATACATGTGTACATTCAAGACCAGGTCCATGTTCCCTTTCCGAAACCATGGCAGGTCGCACTACATATAAAACATATACAAACAATATTGCATTACAGTTACAAATATATATCAATCATGCATAATAACAATTATATATTAATCATGTATAATTAATCATTGATCAATATACATTACATTCATATATCAATCATGTATAGTAACAATTATTAATCGTGCCTACATTAATCATGCATAGGTTGGCAACAAAAATTAATTAAGGGGATTATGATTTTCTGAACATGTGGGTAAAGGCTCGGAGTAGGAAACGATGTAAGAAAATGTGAAAGAGATGGGAAAGTAGAGGGTACATTATAGGTTGGAGATAGAGTGTAAACGAGTGTAAACAAGTCATTCCACTTGGAATAGACAGAGTGGAAGAAAAGGAAAAAGTGGGGGGGGGGGGTAAAGAGAGAAGAGGGGAGAAAAAGCAAGCAGATGGAGTAAAGGAGGAGGTTGGAGAGGTAGGCGAGGAAGAAAACTTTAGGAAGAATGAGAGAGAGGGGGAGAAGATTTTCCCCAGCTTTATCTCAGCTGCCATAATAGGCCACTAAATCATTCAAGGAATTACTTCCTAACCCATTTCCGTCACCTTGGGGAGAGTGGCAAAGTTCTGGAAAGTTCATGCAAGGAAACTCTCTGGTTTTAAAGTACTCTATGTTGTAATACGGTCAGTAATGGAGGCAATATGGGACAGCTCATTCATTTCACAGACAATAGTACCTTTAGGGATGGGGTCACTCTCTCGACCTCTAACCTCCACTCATCAGCATCAACCGCTGACTCCATGATTTCTTCCGGTCTAGAGCTCTCTGCTGTTTCCTGTCAATGGGTCAAAGGTAAAACAAAGGTCAAACAAATGTCAAGGATCAATAATGTCTCATGCATTATATTCATGCCACTTCAATATACCGGTTTAGTAACATATTCAAATTTTATGCATACTTTTTATAAACAAAACTTGTTCCTGACAACCTGAAAATCTTGCCAGAGGCTTGCAAGATATAGCAACACGTAATGTGTGCAGACTGGATTCCAAGTATTGTATGTAGTTCAATCATTCATTAATAACAGGTTACTGGAATAACTCATCACTAGGTCCCCAGGAAAGAAATATCCATAAATTGAATATGTTAGTAAAGCGGTATGAAAACAAGTATGTGTATCTGTATGAATGCTCCAGAATTCCACAATGCAAACTCCATGTATTTTGTAAGTGGACAGAATCTTGACTGCAAATTATAAGTTAAACATCACTTACAGAAATAAGTTAATGACCCAGAAAAGAGACAGTGTACTCATTTTGGCATTTTTCATCAGAAAATAATCCCACTTGTTTTTTAATTTTTGTTTTATCCATGTGACTATATTACCTGTGAAATATCAATCAATATGTATTGTATCATATCTATACACAGCATATACATATATTATTATATTGTAATGCAAAATTGATAACTCATTGTAACTGTATCTTCGCAACACCAAATCTTACGGGGGATTTTAAGTGGTTGTTATGGATAGGTGGTCGTTATAGACAGGTGGTCGTTAAGACAGGTTTGACTGTATTTCCACCAAATCTGGTGTCCGCAAATTATGACCTTCTGCACATTGAAACTGACGACCCACTGGCTTTAAAAGCACCATCAAGAATTCGCTTGAGCCTTAAAACCTTGAATAAAGCAGGTACAAACCTTGTTCGTTTGAAGATTCCTAAGCCCTTCCAGATCAAGAAAACTTTCTTCTTCTTCTATATCTTCTTCCTCCTGATAGAGACAAGAAAAGAGAGACAAAGTTTATGATATTTAATAATAACCATGATAAGAATGATGGGTTTGACAAAGATGATTGTTCTTACTTTTGAAATTAAATTTCTTATAATAAATGTCAAGATTCAAGATTTTATTGTCCATAATATAATACAGAAATTTGTTTTCCATTGGTATAGCATGTAATACATAAAACATAAGACAAAAACATGGTGTCGTGTGCTGAAAGCCAGAAGGGCGTCAAGACTCTATAAGAAAAAGTCTATGAGCAGGTACGGTCCTCCGGCTTTCAGCACAAAACATGAAAAGACAGTTATATGACTTATACATAGCAAGAATTTTAAATACAATTCTGAATCACATCATGAATAAATTCAGGTATTAATATAGATGTGAATATGAAAGTAGAATAGGAGCAGCATCACAATCGAAATACGAGCAGAAAGAGAAAGGAGAAGAGAGCTCAAGCTCGAAGGACTGATAAAAGAGAGAAATATAGGGAGAGTTGGTAAGGGTCCAAAGGGAAAGGGGAGAGATAGAGAAGGAGAGATGGCATAATTTACAATCAGATTATAATGCATGACAGAAAAATACAACAAAATCAGCAGCAGAGCTAAACAACGGATGTTTTGACCCACAAAGGTGATAAGGTGGAAAACTTTCCAACCCAATCCCTACAAGTTTATTTACTGGGTGGGTAGAAAAAAAGTTAACAAATAATCATAATCGCTATTATTTCGCTTAAAGCTGAGAATTTTGTGTTACTTGTGCATTATAGATGTGCATGGAATTTGGAATAAAAGAATTTCTGTATCTGGCTCTACGGGTAATTGGTACACGCAGGCGGATTCCTGAGCGGTTAAAAGTAAAACAAGAAAATAGTGGATGTGATGGGTCTTTCATAATAGAAGTTATTTTAGTCAATAAGCGATCTTCAAACAAAACTGATAGGGGTGGTAATTCAATGCCTATAATACGTTGAGCAATTTTCCTTGGATGTTCGAGTTTAGTTTTGTCTGCTTGTGTGAGATTTCCATAAAAACAAATGAGATTGAATAGAAGAACACTTTGAATGATAGACTGATAGAAAAGATGCAAGATCGTCCTGTCAACGTTAAATTTTTTGAGCTTCCTTAGAAAAAACATCCGTTGATTACATGTAGCTCTACTGTGTACAGCGTTGGTGTTCTTATTAAATCGTAGCTTATCATCAATCAAGGTACAAGATACTTACCAAGATACGTATATTCATGTACGTGTTCGATTGCCTGTTCATGAATATACAAAAGGATATGATTAACGTCACGTCAAAAGTGTATAATAATCTCTTTGGTTTTTTTGAACATTCAAATATAGGTTGTGTCGATCGCACCATTCAACAAACTGATTACCGGTAACTTGACAAAAATACTCATTCTCACTATTTCCTCCCTTAATGAAACCTGTGATGGCAGTGTCATCAGCATACTTTATAAATGGGTCTGTCCATGAAGTTGGGGCAAAAAGTGTGACATGAGGGTCAATTTTTCAAAATTGCACAACTAATTTTATATACCTCACTTAAGAAATCCAGCCATCTGATTGGTCGAATTGCATTCATAAACTTCAACTGTTCCTGTAAAATTCTCGGTAACCATGCATAAAACATTTAATATTTTTAATAACCATGGTTACTCCATGGTTACCCCATAGGTTTACATGTTAAAAAATGGTTTGAGCGATGGAGGATACCGTAATGTGTGCGAAGGATTGGTCGGTAATTTCAATACAATTGAATCTCGATCGATCTTACCGACAATTTTATCTTGCATTGTTGACATGAAGACGAAAATAAACTTCCAAAAACCAAAAAACAACATCTGCCGATAGATCTTGATCTAAGTTCGTGCCAATATGCATTGCAAAAGTAAAAGAAGAGTCAGTATATGGAGCTTTTGCGAAGCTTCATCACACGCGAAGCCGGTTTCAATACATTTTAATGTATATATCGTACAAAACTGCCGAGCATGTTAATATCGCGCGATGGCCGAGAGGTCTGAAGCGCTGACTTTAGATACACCTCTTGTTGTACGCAAGAGTTCGAATCCCGTCTTCGACAAAATTGAAAAATATTTTTTATTTTTTATTTTTTAGTCTATTTTTTTTCGGCATATAAAAGTATTAATGACTGCTTTAATATTCGAGAAATAGTTGTTTTCATACGCTCTCGGGAAGGTTAGAATTGGGCTATTCCCCTCGGCAAGCCTCGGGGAATAGCACAATTCTAACCTTCCCTTGAGCGTAATAAAACAACTATTTCTCTCAAAGCAGTCATTAATACTATATTGTTTTATCATTATTAGGTTGCCCATTTCCCATAGTTTTAGAAGAAAGGAAAGAAAAAGTGGTTCAGAGGTTCTGGAAACATCACATGCACATGATCCACTGGAGCATTCAAGTAGAAATACCGCCATTACACGGACACCACTTTAAGTTACCATGACACAACAATTGTACATTTATGTGTCATGATTTTATATTTTTGTCTTAGTATTCAGCATTGATTGATGATATGGAGTTAATCTTTGGATTGTTTCACTGTAGGAAAAAAAACAGACATTTCATTTTCAAATAATAACTCAATAATCTATCAGTATATTTGAAGATTTGAATGATTTTATTTTCAATCACATTAAAGTGAATAAAAGTTTGGGTAACTAATTTATTAGTTACATTTTTAATGCATCTCAAACATTAAACATTGCTAGAGCAATGAAAATGCCCTAAGAACACGACATAAACAGTGTATGGGCGGATATTTCCATGCTTTGTATTAAAACAAATACCTTGTATTTTTTTGTACCGCCACTTCATGGACACCGGGTCCACGTAGTGGCGGTAAATCTACACTTGTTACTCTCTATTTGGAACCTTTAAACTTTTCCCTTCACAAGGTGAGTTTAATTCGTAAAAAGAATATGAATCAACATTGAATACAATATTTTAGTGTACCTAATTGGTATTTGTACCTATTTTATAAGTAATACAAAACAAACAGACAAATTTTAAGAAATGTTTAAGAAATTTTAATTCCTTAGGTTGCAACAGATACACAAGTGTTATGATTAACTGCCTTTTCATGAGTTGTAGAATAATTGATTTGAGATTTACCTCTGTATCTGTTGGAATAAACTTGACTGCCCCAATTGTTTTGTTTAATAGAGTTACTCCATGTGTAAAGTACCGACGCTACATGGACACCGTGTCATTCTGGCTTGTTTGACAATTTAAAGAAAATTGTTTTAAGTAAGCAAGCATAACCTTTATGAAATTTCAGTTATTGTACAATGCTTAATGCATATACTCTGTGTCATTTATTTCAGATGATACCATTTATTATTGTTATTCTTTACCTTTTTGTATTAAATTCAGTGGTTAAACTCTGTGTTTCAAAACACTTTGTCTTTATTTGATGGTTAATTAGGTTCAAAACTTCATACATTGGGTAAGACACATTTCATTAGGACTTATATAAATTCAACAAATACATGTAGATGTCTTTTTAAAGGTTAAACAAGTCTAACACTGTATGACTATTCACTAGAGTGGAATAACAGATTTAAAACTGAGAAATGTGTAATAAGTAAATTCCAATCACATTTAAATTCATTCAAGATTTAAAACTGAGAAATGTGTAATAAGTAAATTCCAATCACATTTAAATTCATTCAAGATAACGTGTATATACTTTTGTTCAACACTTTTTGAAACTCTTCAGGTAAACAAGTTCAACACTTTTAAGCATGCACAAAGCTAGAGGAACTGATGCCTAACCCAGTACCTTCGTATGAAGTTCAATTTGCTTCATCTCTTCACATCAAATGAGATAAATGCATGAAATATAACGTATGTCTCACTTTTTGAAACTCTTCAGGTAAACAAGTTCAACACTTTAACAAAGCTAGAGGAACTGATGCCTAACCCAGTACCTTCGTATGAAGTTCAATTTGCATCAAATATAATGTATGTCTACACTTCTTGGAACTCTTCAGGTAAACAAGTTCAACACTTTAACAAAGCTAGAGGAACTGATGCCTAACCCAGTACCTTCGTATGAAGTTCAATTTGCTTCATCTCTTCACATCAAATGAGATAAATGCATGAAATATAACGTATGTCTCACTTTTTGAAACTCTTCAGGTAAACAAGTTCAACACTTTAACAAAGCTAGAGGAACTGATGCCTAACCCAGTACCTTCGTATGAAGTTCAATTTGCTTCATCTCTTTACATCAAATGAGATAAATGCATGAAATATAACGTATGTCTACACTTTTTGAAACTCTTCAGGTAAACAAGTTCAACACTTTAACAAAGCTAGAGGAACTGGTGCCTAACCCAGTACCTTCGTATGAAGTTCAATTTGCTTCACCTCTTCACATCAAATGAGATAAATGCATGAAATATAACGTATGTCTACACATTTTGAAACTCTTCAGGTAAAGGGAGTATCTCACTGAGAGGCGAATGCTTGCGAACCGTTGCGAATGAGCACAGTGCCATACATAGAGTATAGCCAACTCCGTGAACAGTAGGTATCAACATGGTGCATTTTCTTTTGTACTGCTTTGTTAGGCAAGCACATTACAAAAGAATATGCGCCATATTGATACCTACTGAACAAGGGTAGGCTAGACTCTCTCTATATATGGCACTGTGCTAATTCGTAACGGTTCGCAAGCATTCGCCTCTCAGTGAGATGGCAAAACTTTATGCCTCGAAATCTAAAGCCCTGATTTGGATGTCAATATGCTTTAGCTCCTCATCTGCCCATCGCCGCAGCCCTCTCGATGACACAGTGGGAGGACAAATTGGGAGGACTTTGTCGATTCTCAGCCAAGACGAATCCACCTCAGTGGGCCATATGAAGTAGTCAGCACCTGAATCAACAAAAAAAGAAAAAAAAAGAAACGAAAAAGAAGTTGATGATAGTATTAATCAAGCACATAATTTAATACAGTGGAAGCAACCTTGGAAGTCCTTGGGACAAGAGAAATTACCTTTTTATATCAAAACTGTGTTATTGAGCGATAAAATTAAATAGAATACAAAGAGATTAAACCTGGAAAATTCACCTTGTTATAATGAGAAGTTTGATATATCAGGGCTCTTTATAATAAGGTTCCACTGTATTTATCCTGGCAAAAATGAACATGATTGGAAACAACTGATGATCTGATTTTACCTGGTGGTCGGTGCAAAAAACGGACGTCCCCTTCATCTCCGTCAACTTGTGTGATAAGCCCTGCATACCACTTCTGTCTGCCTGCCTTCACTGCGACAAAGCTGCCAACTTTGATGTCCATTCTCGTTTCCGTGTCCTTTCTTGCTTCCTGCTCCATTCTTCCTTCAGTGTCCTTTCTTGCTTCCTGCTCCCGTTTCCCTTCAGGATCATTTCTTGATTCTGGGTTGGGTTGGGTTTAAAAACAGAGACAGAAATTTATAAAAAATAAGAGAAATTATCATTGGTTTACACAAGAATACAATGGCCAGTAGTTATTGCAATGAAGATGATTTTCAGCTTTAATATGATCATGATGTGAAATTTGGACAAAATACATAATGTAACCTAATTATACAAAAGATTCTGGGGACCAAGGAATTGCCTTATGTTGAAACCTTGTTATATCATGTGTTAAAATATATATACTACAAAAAACTTGAACTTGTTTTGACAAGTTTGTTATAACCTTTTTATTTTATAGGATACAATCTTTGAAATGGAATTATGACCTTTTAAAGAAAATATCCTTGATTTAATAACTATACCTTTGACATCTGCTTTTGCTCTAGAGGTGGGCTTCATCCCATCTACAGTGTCCTTTCTTGCTTCCTGCTCCATTCTTCCTTCAGTGTTCTTTCTTGCTTCCTGCTTCTTTCTTCCTTCCTGCTTCTTTCTTCCTTCAGTGTTCTTTCTTGCTTCCTGCTTCTTTCTTCCTTCAGTGTCCTTTCGTGCTTCCTGCTTCTTTCTTCTGTCAGTGTCCTTTCTTGCTTTCTGCTCCTTTTTCCCTTCAGGATCATTTCTTGATTCTGGGTTGGGTTGGGTTAAAAAACAGAGACAGAAATTTATAAAAATAAGAGAAATTGTCATTGGTTGACAGGAATACAATGGCCAGTAGTTATTGCAATGAAGATGATTTTCAGCTTTAATATGATCATGATGTGAAATTTGGACAAATACATAAAGAAACCTCATTATACAAAAGGTTCTGGGGACCAAGGAATTGCCTTATGTTGAAACCTTGTTGTATCATGTTTTAAAATATATATATATATATATATATACAAGTACTACAAAGAACTTGAACTTGTTTTGACAAGTTTGTTATAACCCTTTTATTTTATAGGATACAATCTTTGAAATGGAATTATGACCTTTTAAAGAAAATATCCTTGATTTAATAACTATACCTTTGGCATCTGCTTTTGCTCTAGAGGTGGGCTTCATCCCATCTACAGGTCCAGTTGCAATCCTTCTGACAACATACTGCTGCACGTAATCTTTGTTGGAGCATGCCTGCTTGCCCTCTTCGCATCCATTGCAGAAACATGAGAGTTCTCTGACTTTGATGACATTAGGCCGAACAGATAAGATGCTGTGAAGACGTCGTGTTCCCTGAATTGTTTTCAGTGCTTGTCGTTTCCTGTCTCGATCTATCTTCTCAATCCAGAATGCTTTCCTACAGAAATGGGTGCATTTACTGCCATCATCCTCTTGTTCCTTAGGTAGGGTTGCCGTGCGTTCGATGAAGTTGAAGAAATCTTTGGCATTAGCGATGATCTCTGTGCCAGACATGACTGCATCCGTAGCTAATCGCTTCACCACGCCACTCTCTCCATCACTGGGTCCTTTGCCATGCCTGCTGCCAAAGTATTCATGTTGAAACCCAAGTTGGTGGTCCTCCTTTCCATAAGAAATGTCAAGGAATGGTCCACGGGACTTGTATTGGCAAGCTGCCCCATCCGAGAACCGAATGATCCTGTTGATGTTCGGAACCTTCTTCTTGATATGTTCCACAGCAAAGGAAGTGAACTGCTGTACTGCATTGAAGTCATGAACATTGTCCTTCGTAATCATGATCATTGACTCTGTTACAGTTTCTGTGCAATCAGGGCATTTATAATACCCAACAATGGGGTGTATTGTTGCAGAATCGTGTCCCCAGTGCACAGCCTGCACTTCATCCTGAAATCTGCACGAATAGTTTTCCGCAAAGTCTAATACCATTACCACACTTCTGCTTGGTGGAGACTTTGACACCCGCAAGAATTCCCGACTCTGCCAAGATGCCGTGAATAGGTGCTCTGAGAGTGCTGCTGCTTCGATCTTCAACTCTTGCAACATCTCCTCCAATGGGCCTTCTTTTCTCCCTAGAACCATTCTTGATGTCTTCTTCCCATTTTCTTCCTTGGTCTCTCTTGCCCATTTTTTCCATTCCACATTTCCCTTATGCTTCAGCACATCCAGATCCAACACTGCATCAAGCTTTGATGTGCCACAATTCCCACACTGTCTCTGGATGCAGGGTAGCTTGTGGAATGGCTGGTTGTCTGCCCTCTCGCATAGGGTTGCAGCATTAAAGTCGTAAATGTCCTTGAAGATGGAATGATTTGCCAGTTTGTTGATGGCTGCCATTTTTAGTTCCACATTTTGACAGTATTCACACAGACAACCTCTGTATGTGATCAAATGTCGGTGCTTGACATGGGTGGGCTTCAGGGCTGCAAACGTAGACAGCCCAACTTTCATTGCAGGGTTTTCCTTCTGGAACTTTGCAAACAAACCCCTCACTGTCATCGTCAGGAAAGCGCATGCTTTTTTAGTTCTTTTGCTTACGAATTTCTTGTCCGGGAGGGTTGTAGCATTCTCTTGGTAGAATCTCTGGACAGTGTCCCTCGTTTCTGCTAGTATTTGGGAAGGGCGACTATGTGGTTTACATGTTGATTTTGGTCGTAGACATTTGGATGTAATCCCCAGATTCTTGCACAAGACCGTCTGGCATTTGTATTTTCTGCAAATGCGCTTGGACGGTATCATATGACGTTTTACCATCAAGTCTATTTTCTTCCTGCTCTTCCGCATATTGCGTATCTTCTCTGCCACGGATTCATGAATAGCCTGTGCAGTCACATCTGTCCTAATGCCCTTTTCCTGAAGCAGATGTTTCTTCCTCGGGGATGCTTTATGCACAAGATCTTCAACTGTATCTGTATATATCTCTGGATCTGTAGATAGGGCAGACCTTGCACGGATGAGACTTTGCCGCCTTGCATCTCCTGATCTTATATTCAGTCGTCTCTTCTCCTTCTCCATCTGCTCTTGGGCTTCTCTTAGACGTTTCTCCTCTTCTTTATGTCGTTTCTTCTCTGCCCTCGCTTCAATTATCTCTTTCTTATGTTGTTGAATTAGCTGTTCTTGTCCAATGAGCAATTCCTTTTCTTCACGTCGCTTCCTACGACGTCTGTCCAAGATTTCTTGCCTTTTCTCATTGGAGAGACGATTTCTGTACTCCCTTTTCTTTGCTGCGTTTATTTCTTTCCGCTTCGCCTCCTTATCTGACTGAGCTCTTGTCATTTTCACTGGTTGTTTACCTTTTTCTGCCTTCTTCTTGGCTTCTTCCTCTTTCAGTTTTCTCTTGGATCTATATTCTCTTTGCTGTTTTGCTCTATGAGCCAGGTTACCTTTCTTCTCTACCTCATTTCCAGGTTGATCAAGGTATTCACGTTTTTCTGCCCGGTTCTTTCTTTTCACAAGAGCTTCATACTTCAGGTAAGCTTGATACTTCATTGGATTTTGGACTCTTAAATGTGTACGCCAATGAATTTTCTTGCTGTGTTCATGGTTGTTTTCATCACCGTTTTCATTACGGTCTTTACTACCCTCTGCTGGACAAAATGCCCTCAATTTCAGATGAAAGGGTGGCCTTGGCTTAGATGTTGATTTAGCTTTAGAAGGCATGTTTGTTGGTTTCTGTAATCAAAATAAAAATTCAAAATAAAAGGAGTTTTATCTAGTATGCTATTTTTCTTGGCTATAATGTTCACCGAATGGACACTACATGCAATGCAGACTTTTACGAGAAAAGGGTAAATGAATACAAATAAATGAATCATTACAAAGAAAGAAAAAGAAAAAAATAAAATCTAAAATCCAAACTATGACTAGAAAATCTAGACCTAGATCTAGATCTAGATCTAAGACGTCTAAACAACAACAATACACCATGAAAGATTATTATAGTATAATCTTATTAATATTAAGTTCGAAAAATGAAACATGCTTTTTGAGCTGCTTTTTGGGTCCGATTCCGCTGGTTTTACGGGTTGTCAAGTGAAACATAACACGTATCGCTATATGTGGGACTATTGTTAAAATATTTGAGATTTTGGGCGAATATTCTGGAGAAACATCGCTAAAAAGGAATATGGAGGCATCTGAATATGAGGAGAAACTATCAATGGACGGAATTTTACCGTTGGAATAATTGCTGGAAGAATTGTTTGAGGAATTTTAAGACGGTTTAGTTCCGAAGAAGGCACAAATTTATTTACTATACCGTTACTACATCGGACACAAGTGTTCCTCACCGAAGAGTAGCATCGGGGCTAAAAAATGCCAGTATCTTTTCCTAAATACTTTAAAGTCTCTTTTACCATAGTAATCCTTTGTTTTATAGGTTTAATACAAGGATGGATTGTGAAACTCTTCGATTTTCATGCATTTACTGCTCACATTACGGAAAACTAACAAATACCGCCGATTTCAACCAGCAGACACCACTCTTGCGTGGTGTCCAAACGAGGGTACGGACAGTAAGAAAGGATGAAAAGTCGAGCTACTTCATCAAAAATACAAGAATTTTTACAACAGTCGATAGAGTGGAGTACATCAAACAAAAAAATAAACCTTACCGTTTACAGCAGTTTTATAGTGGCTTCCCAAAGTCATCGATTTGTTCACCGATGCTTCAAACCTTCCCGACTCTAGCGGTGACTCGCAGAAGGACGCCATATTGTCAAAGTGAAAATTTCAGCTTCGCACCATGGAAACGGAGCCGAATGAGCTATTTATATCAACCACCATGACTCATCGAGATTTTGCCGGACTGATCGATTCTGATGAGGGGGGATATTTTTAATGACACTGGTTTCAATTTACCGATCCTTCTTTTTACCGCATGGACACCACGTCGGTGACTCGTATTTCTGAATGATGATACTTAAAAATGCTTGATAGTATCCTGATTTCATTTATCAAATATTACTGGCAAGAAAAATACCTCATTATGGACAATAAGATTTACAATTTCAACTATCCCATATAAGGAACATTGGCTCAAAGTACCGCCACGACGTATAAATTATTAGTGGACACCGCCGTAGTGGCGGTATCGATGACTTTGGGAAGTCTGCTATTAAAAAATGTTTGGCGAATCCAATCTTTCTCGACTTTGATTATATAGATGAAGTTAGAATATGTATTTGCTGATTGTTACCGGAGGTAAGGAATTTGTAATTACTTTGAAATAAGCAGTCAAAATATTTTTATTTTCATGTCACAAATTTTCATTAGAAAATGGGGTTGGACACTAACATATAATGTTTATTTTTTCATAAAAGGAGCAGCGTGTATGTTTGAAAATTTACACACAGGAAGATTATCATTATGTGTATCAAACAAAACATCCATCATTGCAAAGTGTTTGCTTAACAAGGAGTTATACTTGGTTTTATGACCGTCGGTGGTGAATTTCCTTAAAAACCCCAACTTCGTGGACAGACCCAAATGAACAACATTGACTGGTACTAGCGCAATCACTGGTATACAGTGAAAATAACGGGAGAAAGGACACACCCTTGTGGAGCTCCTGTATTGGTTAACAAAGTAGGGGATTTAATATTTCCAAGTCTTACTGATTGTTGTCTATTTGTTAGAAAGTTATGAACCCAGAGCACTATTTTAACATCAACCTCCATTTCTATCAGTTTATTTATTAAAAGGTGAGGAGTTATGGTATTAAAAGCACTAGAGAGGTCAATGAAGGTACATCTTACATATGATTTGGGGATATCTAAATGACTATATATTCCATAAAGAAGGACAAGAACAGCGTCCTCAACTCCCCTATTCTGTCTATAAGCAAATTGAAAGGGGTCAATAAATGAGCCAGCTTGACTCAATAGATGTTTCAAAATCAACCTTTCCAAACATTTCATGACATTAGATGTGAGTGCTACAGGGCAAAAGGCATTCAGATCTGTGCTTCTGCCTTTCCTATTCCCTTTTGGAACTGGTATAATCGAAGATGTTTTCCATATTTGTGGTATTACACCTAGATCCAAAGTTAACTGATATAATCTCGTAAAAACAGGAGCTAATTGTTGATAACAAGTTTTAAGAATCCGATTTGAGATGTCATCAGGTCCAGTGGCCTTGTTTACTTTTACTCTTCTTAAGATGTTCCTCACATCTAGCTCTGATATTACAATGCCAACATTACTTGTGATTTTACTTAACAAGGATTTACTCAAGCATTCATTTTGATCATGAAAATCATTGCAATCAAATCGTGTATAAAATAAGTTTAAATCATCTGCAAAGTCCTGGTTACATTCAGTCAATTTATGTTTGCCCAGTCCTATAATATCACAGTACTATAATTTGATTTAAACAGTATTTTGATGAGAGAAGGAGCGAAGAAGGAAGGGAGAGAGAGAGAGGGGGAGGGGGAGGGAGGGAGAGAGAGAGAGAGAGAGATAGGTGTGAGAGAGAGAGGGAGACAGGGAGCAAGAGAGATAGAGACAAATATAAAGAGTAAGATCTTCAGTTTATACTTACATCCTTTTTGAGTGAAACCAGGGATTTCAAAATCCAGTTCCGGTATACGCACAGATGCAGAGTTCGTCCTAATAACTTGCCTGTCCATATCCTGTTGATAGACAAAAGCAAAGAACAAACAATTGCCTCGTCATACTACAGGAAATTCATATGATACAAATTTAAAGAAATGTTATATAAAGAACCCTCATATATCAAAAGTTGTACAACATATGCAGAGATGCCAACCTTCTTCAATAAAAAAAAAGTATTCTTAAGAGCAAAAAACTGTATTTTTGGACAAAAAACAGTATTTTTGAAAAAATCTCTCAACTTAACATATCGCCCAATCGAGCAGCTTAAAAAACCCGGCAGTACCATGTTTACGTACCCGTATCACCATCCTGCGTGCATCGATTGAAGATGTAGGTGCATAATACACTTACGACACAAAGCCCATGATCAGAAATTAAGAAAAACATCACTAAAAAAAAAAAAAAAAAAAAAACGTAACAAAACATACAAAAAACGTACTGCCGTATTCATAGCGAAAAAACAGAACAAATACGGCAACAACGGAACAGTTGGCATCTCTGCATATGCTCCTCCCACAATTTGTTCTGCTGTAATTTCATATACTAACCAAATTCTTAACTTTAACCCTGGCCCAAAAACTACACATAAGCCTAACCCTAACCCTAATCCTAACCATGACAAAATAAAACCCAGAGCAGTTGGTTGGCTGAGCAAATGTTAGATCACCAGAGCTGCCAACCTTGTGCGAACAAAAAAAGGAATGATGGCAAAAAAAAGGAATTTCAAGCAAAAAAAAGGAATTCATAAAAACGAAACTTACAACCACGCGCGAAACTTCCAATGCAGTTCATTCATCATGCTGTTTTTTCAATACAAGCAGGTATTTTTTTTGGTGGTTATTAGTTTAGTATTATCGGCATTTAATTTTTTTTAAGAATATTTTTCTCTTCAAGTAGGTTTTAAAATTAGTTTTCTATTGAATTTGTGATCAAATCACCAATTTAGGGAAGTTGTTTTAAGTGCGGTATGTAAAAAAAAAAAAAAAAAAAATTATTAAAAAACATATTTTATGAAGAAAAAACGTAGTACAGTAATTTGGAGGAAAAAACAGAGTAATTCCGGCAAAAACGGAATAGTTGGCAGCTCTGGATCACCATAGAGTTAGGGGCATGGACACATGCTTGAGTATTGGATAAATGATCATTGTATAAAGAAGCAGTACATACATTAGAAGAAACTAGATTTTAAGAGGTCAGCTGACATGACAGCTGGCAAATCATCAGTGCTTGGTCAAGCAAAGTCCTACCCTATCCTGAACTGAAACATTGTTTAGTGTAACACATGTTTGTGCATCAGTTCAAAAGAAGGGGTGATAAAGAATCAGGGTCCCATTCTATTTTGATCGTCGCATCATACGGGGATCATATGACTGAACGGGGCTATCTTGAGCGTCCACTGATCACTTTCATTTACTTCTTCAAAACTAGTTTTGTCAAAATACAATGCAGTTTTCAAGTCTGTACCCCCCCCCCCTTTCACACTACAAATATTCTTATTGTTTTTCTTTATACGAATTTCATATAAATTCTTATAGTCTGAACAGGGCCACTCTTCTGTCTTGATCTCGACCTAATAGATACATGTAACAGTCAGCTGGCTATGCATCAGTGCCCACTCACAGTAAGGCCAGGGCCTGTTGCATGAAACTTACCATTGATGGTAACTTTGCCATCAATGGCAACTACCATGGTAACAGGGCTTAACAGCCAATCAAAATCAAGGCTTCCATGGTACAAGGATGCTAGTTATAATTGATCAGAGGGCCTGAAAATCACCTAGAATGAGCTATTTTGTACACAAAAAAGCCTAAACTATGGTCTGAAAATAACTTGCCAGGGCCTGAATTCAGGCTATTGCCTAACACTGGCATCCCTTCATGGTAGTGATTGAAATTTTAAAGTTTGTTACCTTTTCCGTCCTGATCTCGACCTCGTGGATACATCCTTGTGGTTGCAAGGCACTGGCCGGCTGGATCTCGTTGTTGGTATAGTGACAGTGGGGGCAGTCAAAGGAACTGATGACGACAGACTTGAAGAACGGAATCCTGGTCAGGAGAAGCTTTGTTGTCCCCTGTGAGAGTGGGAGAGAAAGAGATAAGATGAAAGAAGGGAGAGAGAAAGAAAGGAGAGAGAAAGAGGGGAGGGAGAAGCTTTCTCAAGGATCACTATCTAAATGCAATATTACTTTATCTATAAAAGATTGATTATATAGCAACCTAAGACTAAGTGTAAGCTGGGAGATTTTTTAATCATCAAGATGATAACAAAAAATGATTTGGTCTTACCTAAAGTCACATGTACATCACACAGAAATGTACACACGGGACAACACACAAATGTGACATGATCTTATGATCCAAATTCTTCAGCGATTTCTAATCACAATTCAAGTATGAAGAGGTCAGACGCCATTCTTTTCAGGAGAAATTGCTTCCATGATATCCTCTCACATTAATAAAAGGAATGAAAAAGCTCACAATTTATTGTTTGTCTTTACCAGGAATCCAGGGCCCCATTTCATAAAATGTGTTATCAATAACAAATACTGAATTTCTATGACAAATCTGCTCTCAGCCAATCAAATGCGTGCCCACGTGTGTGTTTGAGTATTTGTGTGTTCTTTATTATGTAGCTTAGTATTTCCATCCCTTGCTTGTACGTTCCATTCTTTTTATTCACCTTGCCATAGTGTTAATGTATGTATTTTGTCGACTATAGGGCCCCACTCACAAGCTTTAATCCTAAACCATTCATTTTATGATGTAATCAAGTTAATATATGTTAATTAATGTACTATTACCAGTCTCTTTTTTATGTAAAAGATTATATCATGTTTTGTGTGGTTTTTAATAAAATGAACTTGAATGCTACTGTTTCAGTAGCTTATGACAGTTATTGTAACTTGTTATTGACAACAAGCTTTATGAAATAGGGCCCAGAACTCAATCTTCTCCTTGATCTGTACAGGTAAATGCGTTCACATCAACTTACATTTTCCTCGCAGTTCACACACAAGCTCTCGATCTCCGTGGCCTCGAGGTCATCCAGGTCACCAGAAATGTTCTTGAAGAGGGGCTGAGAAGTGGCCCGTTCTTCAGTTGCCATGGTAACTCAAGTATTCCTACTGGAAGAAAATTGATGCAGAAAGGGTAGTGTACATGACGGGTGGTTCATATATGTCACAGAATAATGCAGCAGCTTAAAGTTAAACCGCAAATGTGTTTTTAGCGTACTACTGGCATTAATGCACTTCATATCTTATCACACAGACAAGAGAATACACGAGGTGACCAAGAACTGATATCGAAAATAATATCGCTAGTGATATTCGTTTGTCTCACAATGTATGGTCAACAAGGGATCTTACAATGATAATTTATCACGTCGATTTAACCTGCATATGTAATTACGAGCAATAAAATCAGAAATTAAAGTACTACTTTGCAAGATTTTTAAGGCATTTATCGAGCTCAAAATGTATACATCAGCTGTCGCTAGCTATACATGCAGCGTGCGTTAGATCTGATAGTGACATACGTTGTACATAATTATACTGTACATGTACATCATGTACTAGCTATGACGCTAGCTGCCCGCGCAACGCACGTCGCTAGACTAGCTAGCTTGAAATGTTTTCAACATCAACCATACTTGGGAGTAAAACATGACAAAACAAATGAATAAAGTAAATTTTGCATAGTATCAGTAAGACTTTACTTTCTGACTTTATTGCTCTTAAGTCTTTAAGACTTGACTAAAAATGCAGGACAGTGAGGTTATATTTGACATTAAGTATGATGCACATGAATTTCAATTGTTTCAGGCTCTCGGCGTGGTAGCTGTGCTAGACTCAACTGCTTTAGCAAGCAAGCACGAGCTATGTGTATATTAATTATTAGACTTGGGGTGGATGCAACGATAAGGACTAGGCATACGTCAGAAAATAAAGGATGACCAACATGATTTATTGATTAATTTACTGAGGTCAGGGTACCATACAGTTGTCAAGAGTGACAATCATAACCATACGCTCAAACAGAACAGATGCTAGATGACAGCCAGGCATGCATGCATACCGTTAACAAGATCCCGACGAGGCGTTGTGGCGCGATAGCGTGTATCTGTGCAGTGTAATCAAGCTATTAAACTGTAGTGATCCATACACCCATTTATTGTGGGGTCAACAAACTTTCGGAAATTGCAAGATATCGGCATTTCCTTCTTTCATTTATATCGGCACTTCCTTTTTGTCTTGTAAATTACCTCGCACCTGCGATATGACATTTGTGGTCTCCATGGTTTGTTTTTCTCTAAGCGCCAATCACGGCGTTCCATAGTCTTGTGTTTTTTAGCTAGCAGCGTGATTATCGCCACTCTTTCCGTATGTACTCATCAGAGTTACACGTGTTTCACGGTTGAGTCTGCAGTGCATCACTTCGCTTCGTACTTCCTTACTTCCTTACTTCATACATATAGCGTACGACTTTCGCGACTTTGTTTTTCTCGACTTATTTAATCGTCCGCGTTAATATTTTCTTCTTCACGGGATTAAATACGAGTCTTTATTTGTTTAATTCGCCAAGTAGGCTATTCTCTCATTTTCTTCGGTTTACGCTTGGGCTGGCCAGAGGCAGCCATTTTGTTTCTGGACACATCTTGTATATATATTCCTGGTAGTTTTTGTTTTTGTCGACGCCTCCGACAAGATTTTGTATTGGCATTGCCTGTTTGATTTGATAGAGTGTTTCGTCGACAGACAACCTAGTAGTGAATTCGTCGAGAAGACACTTCTAGTTTTGGATCACTTCCAGACTCCTTTTACTTCCAGTTTTCTTAGTTCCTTATCGGTGAGTTTAAATTACATTACCACTTTCTTTTCTCACGTCTTTTTAGTTGAACCTGCACTAAACAATGTAGGTATGTTACAATGTGTGTGCTTTCGCCATGAAGGTTTCATCCATGGGGCTGTTATGCACTATTGTAGACCAATTTGGATAGCCTACGTAAATGTGATCTTTTGATGGGCTGATTAGATTTTTATTTCATGATTTCTATTGGATGAGAAGAATGACATTGTTATCTTTCATTTCATACTAAACTTTTTATGATTTATGTTTTCGGCAGTTTGTTTTGCTGCACTGTTTCACAAGAACCATGTTTAGTGCCATTCTGTACCCTGATCCCACCTACAGGATTTGAAAAAAATTATCTAGGATGATTGGTTAACATGTGAATTTGCTTTTGGGGAAATTTCAGCAAAATCTAACGATGAGAAATATGTTTTTTTGGATGAGGAATGTGAAAATGTCATGCAAAAATGACGGCCCGATTAGCAGTTTTCGTGTATTTACATACATTTTGGGGCGATTTTATGTAATGAAATAGAATCTTTCGGTCACATTTGAGATCACAACTTTTGGTTTAAAAACAAAGGAAAACAAAGCAATTAAATACATGATTTCCGGGCGTTTAAAATTGGCATAACTTTCTTATTACTGGGGCTATTACGATGAATGAGGCATCAAATAAAAGGTCTTATCAAGCTCTGTCTAATGGCATAAAGCAAAAGCTTGAATTCTGAGATTTAATTTTGTTGTAACATCCCTAAACAATGGACCCTAAAAACTGATTCAGCCGAGAATGCAGGTTCAAAACCCACGTCTTTTGGATGGTGACATTAAAGGTCGGTCCCCAGACGTAAATAATAATATCTGATTGATACATGTCTGTAATATCCGAATTACACATAGGCCTACACACACCAGCGCCAGCCAGACTGCTGCGCAATCGTGTCGCTCGCACGGCCCGGTACCGACTGCATTGCCACCCACCCAAACCTCAGTTGTGTAGATTGTCGATATATGATAGACACGTTACATAGACTTACGTGGCGTGGCAAAGTCAATCATCTTTTCACAATTTTACTCATTCAAAGTCACATAATTAATGCTGTCAATTTATTTCACTACATGTATCAACATATTACATAAATACTAGTTCTACGTTACGGTTATCGAATACATGTACCTAGTTACAAAATCAGGTTTGAACTTGAATTGTTGAAGTTGAATTATCCTCTCAGTTTCGCACTGCATGCATTCAGCGTTGGGTTCGCCTGTACACATGTATGGCGCAATAACATGTTAAGTGCAGTACAGTACATGCAAGTCACACGGAGACTAGACTAAAAGTTGGGGACATTATTATGTGTACGTCCAAATTGCTCTGCGC